>CAIGQW010056860.1:8429023-8447200 GCA_903798125.1 Danio choprae | reverse complement strand
TTCTTTCTTTCTTTCTTTCTTTCTTTCTTTCTTTCTTTCTTTCTTTCTTTCTTTCTTTCTTTCTTTCTTTCTTTCTTTCTTTCTTTCTTTCTTTCTTTCTTTCTAAACTCTCACTTCTTCGGTTTTAAATGAAAACGATTGTTTTGTGACAGAACAAATTAAATTATACATTTTGAGTAAATGCAGAATCAGTTGACTGCATGCACTAATAATCATTGATTTTGTAGAGATATTTTTTCTTGGAAAACGTTGAGGATGCACAATTAGTATGTCAGAAATGGTTAGGCTGTGAATGTGTGAGAATAAATGAGTTTACACAGTTGGTGTTCTAAAAAAAGGATTCATAATGTATGAAAACACAAACTGTGATCTTTCTTTCAGTTTTTTGCAGTTTTCTTCAGCAGAGATATTGGGATATTAACATTACTTTGATAAGAAAAGCATTCACAGAAATAAATATGAGAATATGGCACTGTATTCACAGCATAAACATGAACCCTGGGTCACTTTTTTTCAGTAAATGTGTTTTTAAAGATGCTTGATAATGTGACTGAATTGGCTGGAGATTAGTTCTAGACAATATATACCGTGATGGAAAAAGTATGAGAACACCTTTAATCTATTTAGATGAACCTTGTTTCGTGGTATTTGGTGGAACGTGCACAACTACAGAACACAAAACTGCAGATATAGGCACTGGCCTATATCACACACCATCTGTTCAAGCTGACATGTCATTTGTTCAATTAAATTTTAATATGATGACGGTCAATCACTGAAATCTTGTGCTTGTTTACCCACCTGAAGCAAAGTTAGGAAACAATCACAACACAAACTGGTGAGTATAATCATGCAGGTAACACATAGAGGGCTATGTATATACAAACCTAGCATTTATATAGCTTTAAACTATATTTGTATTAGATATTCCAACTCAGACTCATGAAAAATATCTGCCTGTAGTGACATTTTTGCAAAAAAAGAAATACAAAATTTAATTGGTTCTTGTATGAATTGTTAGTGTGAAATGACCAGTAGGTTGCCCCCATGATTTTTCAATTTTGGGTTGGTTCATGCATGTACTGTATGCTGTCTGTTCAGAAATCAAATGATGGATGAGTGTTGCTAAAAGATAATGAGTGTTGCTGAAAGTAGAATCAAATACAGTACACTAAACCTTACACCAGAACTATCTGAAAGTGTTGAAGGACTCATAAGACTCAAACCTAAGCACTCTCTCTATCCAGGTGAGCTATTGAGAAAGTGTATTACATAAGAAATGTTATACTGTACATTCAGAGATTGATACAGTAAGTGATTCAAAAAGGGTTTGAAATTAACACCTGCCAATCGCTGATGAATATTGACCGTGGTGGATAATGCGTATTTACACTCTAGCCAGTTTGGCCGTAAATGATGTTCTAGCACTTATGTGTAATCACTTTCAGTGCCTTCCCCTAAAGGGAGCTACAAACATTAGCAAAGCAAAGTCTGAAGAGGGTAGGCAAACTGATAGAAGTGACACATCTTTCAACATAATAACATAGAATAAGATCAATCAGTTGTTGTTTTTTTATTGTACTGGCTCTCACTGACATAGATTTACTGACAAAACTGATCGTGAGTGCATTGTAATTTTATTATCATGAAATTATATGCTGGGGTACTATAATTGTACTCATGATGCAATATTCTGAGGCACTTCTCACCTCTTTTTTTATACTTTTTCGTTTAATGGTGGTTGGAAGGAGTGTGAAGCTCCGGTGTAAAGGAAGAAATTAAAATCCACTACAATGTTTTTTTTTTTAATCAGATCTGTATTTTGCAAATATATAAACAGAATATCATATTAATTAATTACATTTGATTGTTTCTTTGCATTTTGGAATATATCCTTTAAAACTGCATCATTGCACCACCGTGAACCCAGAATGGCGTGTGTCTGTTTCTGTTTTCTTGCAGGTGCAGCATAAACACAGAGTTGAACTCAATTGGTTTGTAGTACTGATTCAATAGTGCGATTCCCTCATGTGGACTGACAATAATTTCTGATTTTTCAGAAAATCATCTGACCAACCGATTGCCATTTGGGAGAGTTTAATGACCTCTCCATTCCGCCTGTACACTGAATGGACACAGCACGACAAATGATGCACGACAAAGCTGAAATTCATCCAGATTTAACAAAAAGAGTCGTACAAGTCAAAATTAGGCTCAAAATCAGACCCAAAATTTCAGTTTATGTCCAGCCTTATCTACTCATCCATTGTCTTTTGTGGACAACCAGCTATTTTGGAGGACTTGAATGAGCCAGGCCCACACTGTGCAATTTTATAATCCTTTAAGATTGTAGCTTTTCAGACTGTTTGAACATGATCCCGAAGTAAGATCTCAGTTGTAATAATGTCAGACTGAACAACAATCAAGACACACCAAACACAGACACACACAAGACTCATCTGGAGTTTGACGCCATCAATCCGTCACACGTTCATTAACACACATTCTGAAATGAGTGCTGTGTCTAAAAGCTTTAAAAGACATGCAGGAAATGCAGGAAAGGCAGGAATGCATCCCAAATTCTGCTTCACATCTAGCATAAATGTGTCTTTGCTGCCTTTGAAATCCCACAGTCCTGTGCTTTCTTTTCTGACAGTTTTTTTGTTTCAGTTAAAAAATAAATAAAAATGGCATCCAGTTGGGTGTCATTTTGTCTGTAAATGTATATTTTGGACCAACGTTTTCCACTTTTGATGGCTTTTCTAGTGATTGAAGTAAGCAAATATGCACTTGGTTATCACCAAAACGCTTTTTATTTTGTTGTACATGGCTAAATTGTTATGCTGTTTCAGAAGTCTTTCTGAAATCAGTTTTGTGATGTACAAAGGCAGCAAGGCAACAAGTCAGCTGCCTAAGATTTCAGACACAAACGCAATAGCATTCATTTTACTTATAACATGCCTTGGTAATAAAACCAGAAAAAAAGTTGCCTTATTGCATCATCAGGTTTGGCGCTCATTGCTTCTTGATTTGACATTCAGTGTAAGAGAAGTCACACTGCAGTAAAGTGTCAGAAATCTTGTCTGAAAGTGAGAACATTTGATTGCAATGGCCATTAATCAGCGAATGTCAAACCAACAATCAAAGTTCAGATATTTAGGACTAGGATTGTAAGAATCTTTTAGAATTGACAAAGTTTGTCTCAGACAACCAAATCATGGCTAAATTGCAGTGTGAGCAGGGCTTTAGTGGCACTGTAAAATCAATATTCTAGATATTGCTGGTTTGGATTGGCAAGCTTCTTTTGCTATGGTTGAAAGGGTTGTCCCTTTGCCCTTCATCTACCACCAGGTTACCACCAGGTCCCAGATTAACACCTATTATTGTGAGGTGTCTATTTTCATCAAATCAAATAAATATAAAAATAAATATATTTGCATATGGCGACACAGTGGCTCAGTGGTTAGTACTGCTGTCTCACAGCAAGAAGGTCACTGGTTCAAGTCCCAGTTGGCATTTCTGTGTGGAGTTTGCATATGTTTTACGTGGGTTTCCTCCGGGTGCTCCGGTTTCCCCCCACAGTCCAAAGACATGCGGTATAGGTGAATTGAAGAAACTAAATTGGCCATACTGTAGGAGTGTGTGTGTGAATGATAGAGTGTATGTTTCCCAGTACTGGGTTGCGGCTGGAAGGGCATCCGCTCCGTAAAACATATGCTGGAATAGTTGGCGGTTGATAAATAAGGGACTAAGCCGAAGGAAATGAATGAATGAATGAATATATTTCATCTAAGCTATGACTTTAAAATTCTTATCAATTCATACAATTTTGTTTTAGCTTGTGGGAGGTATGAATTGTCTGTAACAAAAGTTTTTGTTGCCAAATTGTTGAACAAGTTAATTTCCAACCCTGTATACAAATATTAAAATGTACTATATGCGAAAATGTAATGAGGTGATAACATAGTATTGTGAAAGAAACTGTGCAGAAGTGAGTCTATATTAATCAGTATTCCGCTCCGTAAATGAGCATGAAAAGGAAACAAAGTTGGTATTTTACAGATTCTCATGTTAATTTCTGCTAAATGTACAGTGTGTATAGGTATATTTTCTGTGTTTTGCAAAAATGTTGGTAGAGGCCAATTTTTCCAATGAGTCTGAATGGAGATTCACGAGTCAAATGTCTTGTCACTACAGTGCCAAACACTGTACTTACAGTAGCTGAGGCCCAAGAACTTTTATAATTGCGGGATGTTTTTATAACTGTAGGTTATGTATTTGGAAGTAACAGTACGTTAAGAAAAAACAAAGACATCTTCAGTCACAATATCTTCTTGTTTAATTGGAGCACAGTACCTGCATAACGTATTCCTGTAGCATAACACAGATGCATTATTATACCTTAAGAAAGTGCAATTGATTTATATTGTGCAATATTACATTTGATACAATTTCTATTCACAGTGCATTTACAATAAAGAAACCAATGTGAAATATTGTGCCTCGACTATCCTGTTCCCAACAACGTACCTTCGAGTAAGACCAAAGGAGTGCGGGCTGCTTGGGGATTCTTGCAACGCGGATTGCGGTGGTGATACTCAATTCATGAAGATGATTGAATAGTGCTTTGAACAGGACTCAGCTGGAGGATGAGATGGTTGCAGCGTTTCTCTCTAAAATTGATTGGCTTCAGCTTTGGCGCACACTCCACAGGCGAGCTCTGTGATTGGACGGCCTCCAGCTGAACACCTGCTGCCAAGAGACCGTCAGTCACTTTGACTCAAGGGCTTGAAATATTTCCTCTAACTCTTTCTGCAAACATAACTAACGTAAACAGAGAAAATGCAATTCTACTGACCCTTCGAAGGGATGCGACTGCAAAATTAATCTCTCCAGACTTATTTTATGATCAAACAGCCTCATTTTCATATTGATAACAGTTAGCGCATGGATGTTGTGTGACCAAAATGATGTTTTCTGCCCATGAAATCTTTCTGAACAGATTTATAAAGGAGTCTTGATAAGACTTTTTGGTAACAATTTAGTTTGGGGAACAGTTTCACTATTAACTATTTAACTTGCAGTATATGATTAGAATATCGTCTGTTTATTAGTACTGATTAAAGCCTTATTCTGCATTACCATATTTCAGATTCCAGAATCCTACCTAAACTTAACAGCACCTACAGTACTACCTATTAATATACAGTAAACTGGATGTTTGAGGCAAAAGTCATAGTTAATAATTAGTTAATAGTGTGAATTTGACTTTTTAAAACATAAACCTGCAACTCAAAAATTAGGTGCAGTTACTTTCATAGTCTTATATTCATTTTTGAAAAATCAATCTAAGGCATAGACACTTTCTTGGAATTTTTATTTTCTTTACACATCCTCAGAAAAACTGCGACACTAAGGCTGTAGAGGATTGTGACGGTGGCAGAGAACTATTTTACCAGTGAACAGATAACAGGATCTTATTTCAAAGAGGTTTGTGCTGAGGATAAATCTTATACAGCATATGGGCCCACTGTAATCTTCCCAATAGCTGCTCATGCTTTGAGCGCCTTGCGTGTCTGACAAAATCCATATTTCGCCACTGGCCTTTATAAAGAAAGATTTAGTGGTGAATCGTTTCCCAGCTTTGCTCCCATGACCTCAAATTAATAACTGTAGTCTACCAAATAACTGTAGACCACAGAATAGCAATATTTCATTGTGAAATTAACCAGGGGTTTTTAAACTAATTACTAAAAGATATTCTAAAAACAGTTTAAACAAACATTTAAATAAATGTTTTACCTTTTAAACTTTTTCCAAATTGACAAATCATGTTCAAACGATTCATTAAGTTCAAAGTTATTAGTAGACTATTTAATATCTGATAATGCTTTATTTTGTTGAAACACATTCTACCAACTATAAGTAAATTTGTACAGTAAGTACATCAAATTTTTCTAATATTCAATACAATTCTTATTCATTCATTCATTCATTTTCTTTTCGGCTTAGTCCCTTTATTAATCTGGGGTCGCCACAGCGGAATGAACCACCAACTTATCCAGCATATGTTTTACACAGCGGATGCCCTTCCAGTTGCAACCCATCACTAGGAAACATTCACACACACTCATTCACACACATACACTACGGACAATTTAGCCTACCCAATTCACCTATACCGCATGTCTTTGGACTTGTGGGGGAAACCGGAGCACCCGGAGGAAACCCACGCCAACACGAACATGCAAACTCGACACAGAAACGCCAACTGACCTAGCCGAGGCTCGAACCAGCGACCTTCTTGCTGTGAGGCGAACGTGCTATCCACTGCACCACCGTGCAGCCCCAATACAATTCTTAAATTCTAATAAATCTAATTTGAATAACCAATTTTGTTTTCTAAACTTGGGTTACGGAAGGTTAAAATCCCGGACAAGCCCCCATTTTTGTCACAGTTTTGAACTGGTTCGTGACAAATATGGGGTCCTTTTTAAATCTATATATAGGGAGCAAAAATCATTATTCAATAAAAAATGATTATTTAATATAAACCAAAAAGTCTTTAAAACAAGAAATCAAGTAGAAATTAGTCTAATAAAGGGGTGCCCAAACTCGGTACTATGAGGGCTGGTGTCCTGCATAGTTTAGCTCCAGCTTCTTTCAACACAACGAAGTTTACCTAGAAAGAGCTTGATTAACTGGTTCAGGTGTGCCTATTTGGGGTGGGACCGGTGTCCATTATTCAGCTGATCAGTCTCCTAGCCACACCCACTGACCAGCCTTTCGCAGGAAGAGCAAGAGACTCGTCACAAAATAATGAGATTACTTCTATTTTAACAGTATAGTCAGTAAATAAAAACATATTTCTAGATAATATTCAAATTATCTAGCAATTGCAATCAAACTATCGAACAGCAATCGATTAGTGACAACATAAAAGCCGAACATTTAGATTTATAAAAAAAAAAGAAAAGTCCTTACAATATCATGCAAATTAAATGAAATTATCACAAAATAACAATCTAAATTCAAAATAATTACTCATATTACATGGCTGTTGAAGGCTTGTTTTACACTCTTTGCAGTTTTACCTGCATTGCTGCGGTCAAACAGAAAACGCCATGAAAAAGGGAGTGAGTTTGAAGAGTACAAATAAACACAGTGTCACACACAGCAGGAAAAGGTTGAGCAATTAATACAGCGAGCGGCTCAAAGCACTTTCATTAATAAATTAAGCTTTTGCATTAGGAGTAATTACAAAGAGAGGAGAGAGAGAGAGAGAGAGAGAGAGAGAGAGAGAGAGAGAGAGAGAGAGAGAGAAAGAGAGGAAAGAGAGAAAGATGGAGAGAACGAGAGAGAGAGAGAGAAAGAGAGAGAGAGAGAGAGAGAGCATGAGATAGTCAGCAAAAGCCGGATGGACTTGTCGACAACCAGTTTGGGCTAAATTTTAATCTCCATCCCGCACTGCTTTAAAAATTCAAGGTTTCCTAAGAGCTCATTAATAAATGATAGAGGACTTGAGCTTAGCGGGCTCTAAAAGTAAGCAGCCGGGGTTCGTGCCCCCAACCCTTCAAATGTTTATGAGGACACTCAGACTCAGCAGTGGACTTAACAAGGTCTGTAGAACTTCTGTGACAACAGAAGGTTGAGAAGCTTTAATAGAAATTACAGTATAAGGTTAATGTGTGCAGGAACCAGAGCGGCTTGTAAAAAATGCTTACTCTGCACACCTGTCCAGATCTTCATATACCGTACACCATTAAAGCTCAGGGAATGCTGCATTATCTTTTCACTGTATTGTGATTAGTCTAAATGTGAGTAACCAGCTTTATAATGAGATACAGGCCAATGTTACTGTAGGATCTGCTGTCATTGACTTTATTAGAGCAATTGTGAAAAAGTTTACAGCTGGAAAGTACAACTTACTATGATTTGCTAGGGGATTTAAAAGGGTAGCAGACCAGTGCCTATAAGAAAGAGAAAAAACAGATCTCTCAATATATTTATTTGTCTTCACAGCAATGAGATTAAATGGAGAGTTTTATGGCTTTTTTAGTCTTGCCTATTACACACAGCTCCTATAAATATCTAAATGAGGAGTATTGTTACTTTTTTATTCTTGTGTACATTTTTTTATTATTTTCATTATTTTAAAAACAGCTTTGAAGGTACGTTTTTGACCGTTTTGATCTACTGAAAAATAAACTCTGTGTAAACTACAAAATGCAATGGACATTATTGTATGTCAACAATAGTCATATTTTAGAGGAATCATCTTACCTACCAGTTCATAAAAACTTTTGCATTAAATAGCTCTGCTTTTTATAGTTAGCCAGTGTAAACATGGGTCCAATGTTCTGAAAAGCTCAAGATCCTTTTGTTCTGTGCTGTCTTTTTTTTATTTATAACAAAGTGCCTTAGACGTTTAAAATGCAAGACACAGCAGAACATAAATTATGTCACCGAGTACCAAGATACAATTTTTTAAATGTGAAATGCAGGACAGGATAATGGAAAAAAAACAGGAAGGTCTAGACGCACATAGTTTACCAGTTGAACTTATTTTCACTTCTGAGTCACATTATTTTTGCGACACGCTCTACGTGCAGTGATCATACAGTGATCCATGTAAGGCACAGAAAAATAATAGAAAATGCATATCTCATTCTGTTTGAACAGCACAGTCAAATTAATTCTAAAAGGAAACGTTACTGAGAACTCCGTCACATTTCAAAAGCCATGAAAGAGCAACCTCAGAGCAATGCAATATTTCCTCTGAGTTGAAAAATTAGATCACATTTTGATTGAAAATGCAAAGTAAACATAGGAAATAAAAAATATTTTTGATAACACCTTGTGTATGTCCAAAAAGAAACAAAAGAATGAGAGTTGTGTGTGTCTGCTGCTTTGTAAGGAGAGTTAATCACTGGGAGAATGAAAGTGCGAATGTGAGAGACATAATAGGACACTATAGACTAATGCACTGAAGTGTTGAATCAGAGCAGCAGTTAAACAGAGTCGTTCTAATAACTCAATTCTCACATATAAGACTTGCACTGTTGTGTCAGGAAGAGAATGTGATAATATGGGCCTGAAATCATATCACCACAATGGAAAAGAGTGAAAAGGGGGAGAAATATGAGGGGTTAAGGTCATGAGAGAATGCGATGAACATAATACTGATGTTTATACTGCCATTCGTCCTCCCATCTGACCCTAACTGTGTTTATTTACAGTAAGCTACTAACAGCTTGGTTTTTGCTTTCAAACCCGTAATAGCCTCTGAAAGTCTCCGTAGACATTAAAGCCTGTACAATTTCACGCCGTCATGCCCCGCAAGTGCTAGAAGGCAGGGGTCAGGAGACTTTGGTTTGATTTAGAGCTTTAGAATTGGTCCCACAAACACTGACAGAAGAAATGACCTAAAGTTTCTAGCTGAACTTCATGGAGGGATCATATTGGTCTAAAGGCCCAGGGCGCAGGTCTAAGTCTGGAAGATAAAGCATGAATAATGCATGGCACCAATCTGGAGAGAAAAAAAAAGCACAGCTCCTTGGATATCGTCCTCTCTCTTGGCTCAGTGCAATGGAGGTCTCCTGCCCTGCTGCCAGAAGCGAATCTCATCCAAAATGTCCTCCAGAGCAAAGCCCCTATGAGTACACGCTAACCCGGGAATGGCCATTTTGGACTCAAGAGGTGGATAAATGAATTACAATGTCCAGCTGAGTGTCTGATTATCACAGGTGCAAAAACCAGGTGTTAACCAGGAGCTCCATCTGTTTGACCATTAACAGTCTGTTTGGTTGGGGCAGTTGTTTGAGAGTTGGGAGAGTCAATTAATCAATCAGTCAATCAATCAATCGACCAACCAAATCAATCCATCAATCAACTGACCAACCATATGACTGACCAACTAACCAACCAATTATGTTGGATACCAAGTGATGCATGTACATTACAGTGAACATATAATTGGGGTTCATCCAACCTTAAAAAATAGAAATCTTTTGCCCTAAAATGTAGAATTTGTTGGTTTTGCAAAAGTATTTGAACTCTTTCACACATCAACTTTAAATACTCCTGCTGACACCCCATGAGTTTTTTTTTATGCAAACACATCGCTTTAAATTTTTCATGGAGTTCTAAAAAATTTTTTTCGATATAATGTAAGAAGTGTATGCGGTTGCTAGCAATCTATGTATTGTAACATTCAATAGGACATAATCTAATAAAATGTTTGGCAACGACAAATTTATGTGGAGCTAACTTTAGAAGTTACATTGTGCACTTTAATAAATAAAGATACAAAAGCTTTCACTAGGTTGTTACTTTTTCAAATGTTTTTGTACGTTTGAAAAATATGTACATATGTACATATACATGTATGTACATATGTACTTTTTGAAAAGTTACCGCTACAGGGATTTGAGCATTTGAACCTTTATTTCGGGTGTGGCTAATAAGCAAGTAATTAAAATGGTTCAATGTTTACTAGTATTAAAGATCTAGAAGGAGGCCTTGCTCTGGAGCACAGACACTGAGCAATGTCCACCTGAAGTTTGGAATTAGCCGTCCATTTTCTTCTCCATCACTCACTAGAGTGAAGGGGATCTGGCCACTTCAAGCGGTCGATAAGTAGACATTAGGGGCCAGATCTCGCTATATGAAGGATAGGCAGTGGGGATCAAAATGAACAGGTTTACTCCCAGAGCTCTGGCTTAGAGCCATAAAAACACTAGAACAATAAGCTAAAGCCTGTTCCCATTAAATGGGAAAATTTGATGTTAACACAAAAGATTGATGGTCGCATCCCTAAGGGTGTAAACCCCTGTACGGCTCCAGCTATGGGCCTGCTGTAAAGACATATTGAATGAGGATTTTCTAAAGCTTAGTAATCATTCTCCATATAAAGGCTAGCTTAATTTTATTATGTCACATCTCTTTTGCAGAAATTACATCTGCAAGTTGTGAATGTCACTTGGGATATAGGGTTTAAGGACTTTGAAGACAAATTTACTTGTAGAAATCTTGTAATTCTGCTACAGGTCAGAAATAAAAAGTCTTTCTAAAAAAAAACAATGATCGTGGAGATTAATGAAACATCTTTTGTGACAAATGAACCATCTTATTATTCAACTCAATTCAATTCAAGTTTATTTATATAGTGCTTTTTACAATGTTGATTGTTTCAAAGCAGCTTAACATAGTTCTAGTAAAGTCCAGATTTCAGAGTTGAAGTTCAGTTCAGTTCAGTGTGGTTTAAATTTCACTGCTGAAAATTCAAACACTGAAAAGCAAATCCACCGAAGCGCAGCTCCACAAGTCCCAATCTGAGCAGGCCAGTGGCAACAGTGGCGAGGAAAAAAAAACTTCACCAATTGACGAAGTGAAAAGAAAAAAACCTAAAGAGAAACCAGGCTCTGTTGGGCATGACCATTATTCTTCTGGCCAAACTTCCTGTGTGGAGCTGCAGTCTAGGCACCGGAGACTGGAGAAGCTGGACGTCTATCGTGGAGAAGCTGCAGGTGTGGGTAGGGCACCGGCGGGAGGTCAGGCTGGCCCACAGGATCAATGCATGGACTCGTTTGTCACTGTGGCCTTTCAGGAATCAGTCTCATGCACTCCATTCCTCCATGACCACCCCATCATCAGGGATCATCTCTTCACAGGTCTTGGATCGCATTAATGGCGCTGCCTAGTCTGTAGGGGCCTCAGGATAAGTATATGAGAGTTTCTAACACAATACCCGGTGAATTAAGACAGGAGGAGTGTGTTCTACATGTGGCTGTCAAGCCAGCTCACCTGTGTGGAGCACACTCATGCATTGTATACCGTTATGCGATGCATTGAGTGTATGCTTTACTAAAAAGATAGGTCTTTAATCTAGTTTTAAACTAAGAGAGTGTGTCTGAGCCTCAGACATTATCAGGAAGGCTATTCCAGAATTTAGGAGCCATAAATGAAAAGGCTTGACCTCCTTTACTCGACTTTGCTATTCTAGGTACTACCAGAAGCCCTGAGTTTTGAGATATTAAAGAGCGGGTTGGATTGTAGCGAGACAGAAGGTTAGTTAGGTAAACAGGAGCTAGATTATTTAAAGCTTTATAGGTAAGAAGCAATATTTTAGAATCAATATGGAACTTAACAGGCAGCCAGTGTAAGGACAATAAAATTGGGGTGATATGATCATATTTTCTAGACCTGGTAAGAACAGCTGCATTTTGTACTAGCTGAAGTTTATTAATAGAGGATGCTGGGCAACCAGCGGACAGAGCATTACAGTAATCCAGCCTAGAAGTCATAAAAGCATGAACTAGCTTTTCTGCATCTGAGATGGATAGCATATTTCTTAACTTAGCAATATTTCTCAGATGAAAGAAGGCGGTTTTTGTGACATGGAAGATATGATTTTCAAAAGTTAAATTGCTGTCTAATATAATGCCCAGATCTTTTACAGTGGAGCTAATGCTAACTTTGTATCCCTCTAATTGCAGGTCGAGTTGTGATATCTGCTGTGTACAGGATTTAGGCCCAATAAGTAATAATTATGTTTTGCCTGAATTTAAGAGAAGAAAATTGTTGGTCATCCAGTCTTTAACATCTTTAATACACTCAGTTAGCTTAGACAGTTCAGATGTCTCATCAGGTTTTGTTGAAATATATAATTAGGTATCATCTGCATAGCAGTGAAAGCTGATCCCGTGTCTTCTAATAATGTCTCCCAGGGGTAGCATGTATATCGTAAACAGCAAAGGGCCTAAAACTGATCCTTGAGGCACCCCATACTTTACTGGCCTGGCTTGTGAAAGCTGTCCATTTATATTCACAAACTGGTAACGGTCAGTTAAGTATGATTTAAACCATTGTAGAGCCTGTCCCTGGACACCCTGTAGAATTAAGCGATCAATGAGGATATTGTGGTCGATGGTGTCAAATGCAGCACTGAGATCAAGTAAAACTAATAACGAGATGCACCCTTGGTCAGCAGCTAAGAGTAAATCGTTGGTTATTTTCACTAATGAGGTTTCTATACTGTGATGAGGCCTGAAACCTGACTGAAACACAGAAAGGAGCATCATTGGGCAGCAACTACTTTTTTTTTTTGTATTTTAGACATAAATGAAAGATTTGAAATAGGCCTATAATTAGCTAAGTTGCTGGGGTCCAGTTGTGGTTTCTTAATAATAGGCTTAATAACAGCTAGCTTGAAAGGATTTGGAACATGGCCTAAAGATAAAGAAGAGTTAATAACATTAAGAAGAGGTTCTCCTACTACAGGTAGCAACTCAGTAATTTTGTTGGAATTGAGTCTAACGTACATGTAGCTGGTTTAGAACCATTTATAAGTTTATCTAGCTCTTCCTGTTCTATAATGTTGAAGCACTGTAGATTAAATTGATTCAGTGGAATGTTTAATGATAATGTGGTACAGAAAGTTTAACATCTTCTATTTTCTGTTTGAAGCCTTCTATTTTATCACTGAAAAAATTCATGAAGTCATCACTACTAATGTGCGGAGGGATATTTTGTTCCAAAGATGACCGATTATTTGTTAATTTACCAATGGTGTTAAATAGGAATTCTAGAGTCTAGGATTGTTATGATTATTTTCTATAAGTTTGCGGAGGTGCTCCGCCCTGGCGGATTTTAGAGCCCTCCTATAGCTGGACATACTATCTTTGTACGTGATTCTGAAGACCTCTAATTTAGTTTTTTTCCACTTATGTTCCAGGGCATGGGTTACTGTTTTGAGAGCGTGAGTATGACTTTTTTACCATGGTGTAGTTTTATTCTCTCTAGTCTTTTTTAATTTGATGGGCGCCACAGTATTTTGTGTGTTAGTAAAGATAGCATCCATACTGCTGGTTACTACATCAAGGTCATTTGCGTTCGTGGGTGCATTTAGAAATATAGATAGATCAGGTAAGTTATTTGTAAATTCGTCTTTAGTGGATGGGACGATAGTTCTACCAGGGCGATATATCTGTGCAGATCTGCTAATTTCAGGTAAACACAGCTCATATAATAAGAGGTAGTGGTCTGTTATATCATCACTTTGTGGTATAATGTCTACATCAACGACCTCAATTCCATGGGACAAAATTAGATCTATTGTATGCTTTAAGAGGTGGGTTGGACCATCAATGTTTTGCTTTATCCCAAGTGATTGTAGTAAATCTGTAAACGCGAGCCCTAATGTATCGTTAGCCCCATCTATGTGAATGTTAAAGTCTCCTACAATTAGTATTTTAACTAGTAAGTCAGAAATAAAATCAGAAAACTCTTTTAAAAAATTGACATAGGGTCCTGGGGGTCTATATATGGTGATTAAAGCGAGAGATAACATAGTTTTTTTCATAATATCTGGAAGCATAACATTGAGTGCCAATACTTCAGATAAAGGTGAGGTAATTCTGATTTGTGTACAAATTACTCCACGATCCTTATTTAGTGAAATTAAACCAAGTAGTGTAACTGGTGTAGACTAATTTACTAGCAAATAACTCTATGACTCAGCTCTTTTTTTGTGAGTCAGTGTGAAGATCAAACAATGTGAAGTAGTGAAATCTTTATTTGTACATATTTACAAATTCTATAAGCAATTCTTTTTAGCAAATCAGAAATCGACAATGTGACCAGTAGTCATGATTCATGACTTCATGATTTTATTATTTTTAATAAATCCAAAACGGGCAGCGTGACTAGGGTAGTCTGATTCATGAACGGATGGAGGCGGTTATTTTTACTGAATTAAAACCAATAGCAATACCAGTGCAGTCAGATTCACAAATGACTCTATGGGACAGTTGTTTTTAATTCATCAAAAAACATTGCCTGACCAGTGTAGTCAGAATTGCGAACAAATGTCTCATTCTTTTAGTGAATCAGAAGCAGATAGCTTGACAACTGTAGTCTAATTTGTGAACAAATGATTCTGTGAGTTGGTCCTTTTAAGTGAATTGAAAACAGATAGCTTGATCAGTGTAGTCTAATTCACAAACAAATTATTATGTGATTTGTTTCTTTTTAGTAAAGAAAAAAAAAACATACACTGTAACCAGTAAAGACACACATAAATCGCTTTTGGAAGCTGTGTATTTTCTTCAAAGTGAATGAAAAATTGAGTCAAAATCTGCAAATGAATGACTCTTTAACAGAACTAAATATGAGACTTATAGCATCATGTTTAAGACTGGTTGTTAATGATGTTAAAATGTACATCATAAATTTTATACTAATTAATAATTTTGTCATTTGTAATAATTCCTTTGATTTTTTCCATATAATTATTTGTTCTTTATAAGAAGGCAACTTAAACATTTATATTTATCATCTTATATCTCTCATCCTCCAACTAGACCAGCACCAAACCCATATAAACCAAGCATCATGATAGTTTTTTTAGAAGACAAAACAAACCAGGCCATTCCTTCTGGACTTATCAACTCTAATTGCTTCAGCTCAAATGCATAAATGGCATCACAATATGTTTCTCACAGTAGATCTTGTCTACAGTGAATAGCTCCTCTGTGCAATTTATGCTGAAGTCTGTTACTGCAGTTGTGTTCCTTTAAATAGGCAACTCTCTGTAAACTCAATGTTTGACATCTCTTCCAGTGAGGAAGCAGAGAGCACTGCACCATTAGCCAGAATGCCAGTACCTAATTAAATATTTCCAGCCTCAGTAAAGTCTTGATTCTGACATCTCATAAAGTACTACAGAGGACAATCTGCCAGGCCAGTCAGCAGCTGAGACATTTTTAATATGCTAAATAATGCAAGCGAAAAGATGCGGTCGTGGACAGATAGCCATATGCAGTGCAGCACATGCTTTAGAAGATCATTTATTGTCTTTTTAATGCCACACCGTGCCCAAGCCCATATAATTTAACCTGTTATAAACCCCACCTTTATCACTTTAACCTACATTGGCAACTGTTACCATGCACGGTGTTATCAGACAAGCTTTTACACTTTTTCAGGAAAAGTAAAGGAGATGAAGTGCTTCATGGAAAATGAATGAGAGAAATCATAACATGCAATAAAATCGCAGCATTCAGCTATAAGAGCTAATTGGCTTTTTAACTGGCTTTTTTATTCTAAAAATGTGTGCTCACATTAAGTGGACTGCTGGAGTTTTTGTGTATTTTCTAAAGATTTCTTGATTTTGCCATTTAGTTCAGGATGTACAGTATTACTTACATACACTGACAATAAAACGGTAAGAGCTTTCCTTTTAATTTAAAAAAAGAAATAAATAGTAATTAGTGAAATAGTATACTAGTAAAGTATATAAATAATTAAACACACTCCCTTCAGTTCAGTTTAGTTCTTTCCTTTTTCTGGTCACAAATCTGCATGCTCTCTCCCTGGGAAACACCGATGGCAACAGGTCCCACAGGCCTATCTTATCCTGGCAAAAACACTTTGCACCTATTGCAGCCACCAAATCAATGGAATGGCCAAAGCTTTGTGCTCACAGCTGGTAAAACATACTTTCAAGCTCACCTGCAGTACACACAAAGAATGACCAATGCAAGTTTTTTTTAATCTATTAGATGCATTAAGAAAGCCATGCCCCTTGTAAGTCAAGGTGATTTAGTTTTCTCAGATTATTTGGTTGTGGTTAAACTGATATCCAATTTTGCCAGGCTGCACTGTTTTTTCTTTTTATGCCTGCATTTATCTTGAATATAGTGTGTATGTTTGTATATTCCCCAAAATTATAATTAAATATTTATACCCATGTCTTATTGATGTCTATGCAACACAAAGCAGGTCCTTTTAACGTTTAAGTAAGTACTATTAACAAAAAATATTTTTTTTTTTACCTTTGGGTCAATAAAAGAAATAATAAAAAATTACTTATTATTAATTATTATAGGGCGACGCGGTGGCGCAGTGGGTAGCACAATCGCCTCACAGCAAGAAGGTTGCTGGTTCGAGCCTCGGCTGGGTCAGATGGCATTTCTGTGTGGAGTTTGCATGTTCTCCCCGTGTTCGCGTGGGTTTCCTCCGGGTGCTCCGGTTTCGCCCACAATCCAAAGACATGTGGTACAGGTGAATTAGGTAAGCTAAATTGTCCGTAGTGTATGTGTGTGAATGAGTGTGTATGTATGTTTTCCAGTGATGGGTTGCGGCTGGAAGGGCATCCGCTGCGTAAAACATATGCTGGATAAGTTGGCGGTTCATTCCGCTGTGGCGACTCCAGATTAATAAAGGGACTAAGCCGAAAAGAAAATGAATGAATGAATTAATTATTAATGTTTATATTTTATTTTGCAAATAAAAATTTTTGGTGCCTGACTTATCAAAAATGTTAAAGTGCTGTTTTAAAGTTCTAAAGTGAACAACTAATATAGTTATTGTCTCTAAAAAAAAAGAGGAAAATTCAGAACTCAGGAAACAAGACTTAAGAAATTAACATCTGTAAACAACATCTACTTTGTCCCTAAAATAACTAAATGTAAGTTGGTTCATGTTGTTAACAAAATGCAAAATGTTTACTGATGGTTCATTTTCACATTTTTTAATTAGAGTAAAACAGGAGATTTATTTTTTTGCTCCCTTGTCTTTACTATGCGGCACTTAGGTAGCATATTTTGCTATAAGCTTCCATTAATTTCCATCCCTGATGGACATTTACTGTACTTGTTAATGCTGATGTAGAGGAATTGCAAGATCTCAAATGTACCACAAAGAAAGTATAACCTTACCACCGAGAAACAAGTTGTGCAAAGTTTGGTCCAATTAATTAGTTCTTTCAATGTTTCATAATCAGGGTCAATTAATTTTGCAAACATTTATCATTGGTACTGTAATACATGGGTACTATCAGCAAATAGTTTGAGACTATTTGAGAACTGAGGTTATTAGAAATGTATATTAGCAAAAAAAAAAATAAATTTGACCTTGGATGCATGTATGTCTGCAGTATTATAGGAGACCTTTAAAATGAAGGACTTTTAAAATAGCACAATAAAAAAAACTTTTCTGCTTTATTATTGGTTTCTGCAGCAATAATATAGAATAACTACATCTTTACAAAAATACCTTTATTTGTATAAAGCTTGTGTGAAAGCAATAATAACCAAACAGTAAGCAAATCTTGAGAGTATATTTGTATTTCTGTATAAACCACAGTTTCATACAGTATCATACAGCAACAAATTC
>CAIGQW010056860.1:8386232-8409023 GCA_903798125.1 Danio choprae | reverse complement strand
ATTTGTCAGAACGTTTATTTGATTGGCTGAGCGGTATTCAAAAAGCATGTCAATTGTGTGTTAAATATTTTATGTAGATGACAGATTACTTTAATCATCACATTCATTTTCACATTGTGCATATTAAACGAATAAGCCAACAGATGCTGATAATTATCTGTATTACCAGTGAGTCATATATTCATCAAAAACACTTATATAGTGACTGCGTTTCTTGTTAAAATCAATCAAGGAAAAATGCAACCCAGGCTCATTTTGAAAACGTACCTCTATATACATTTCTGGAGAATGCCAAATACGTCCCAGGAGCTACGTTTTTTTTTTTTTTGCAGTTTTTGTTCTCACGAAACCACCAGAGGCTATTGTGTATGCTTATTCAGATCTCAAATTTCTCTCTTCTCTGGCTGTTCTTGCGTAAATCCACCAGAGTGACTGATCGACTGACCCACCCTCCTCCTTCTCTAAACCCAACCAATAGTGTTTTCAAAAGCACCAATTGGCCCTCCCACCCACTTCCCTAAACCCAACTGACAGTTTTCAAAAGCAATTCAGAAAAAGACAAGCCCTTGCCTGATTTTTACCACGTTTTCACCCTGTTATTTTTTGGCTTCTGTTTTTGTCTTACCTGCTTTCTGGAACTGGAACTAAGAAACCTAGCCAATGAATGCCAAATGAATTGGTGGAGCTCAGCTCCACAGCTATTAGCCATTAGTGGAATAAATCAGCCGGCTGCTGAGAGTGAGCATTAGAATTTTTGCCTGCTGAAGAGCCAATCACTCAGCTAACAGCTGGAGACTCAGCTGCTGTGGTGGTTCCGTATTCGGGGAAAGTGGGTTACATATGTAACCAGGACGTTCCCCTTCATGGGAACTACAATGTGTGTCTGATAACAGACATATGGAAGAGTGTATGGAAAACGCCACAGCAGCTGAGCCCATCATGCTCCTGATGTGAGTTTGCCAAGCATAGCGTGAGCGCACAAGCATCACCAAGAGCACAACATTCCAACGTCCCCTAGGCCCTTAAATTACCATTACATGGGAAAAATTAAAAAAATTTAATCTGGGGTTGTAATGAGCTTTTACCTATAGCTAATAAAGTCTAGAGATTTTAGAAATACGACAGTACTGGGAAAGCGTGCCAGTCCCTGAAGGGAGAGGACGCCGCAGAGGCCACCTGCTACCCAAGAAGGGAGACTTGATGACAATAAGAACATATGGACTAGCCCTATGGAGGGAGAGTGCTACATATGATAAGCTTGTTAGCGGGTAGGAAAGACACAGGTCCGTCTGGTCAGGGGGAACACTTCGTGGCTGAAATAAGCATATGGGATCACCATCGAGGACCGTGCATAGCTGGCACAGAACCTCAGAATGTAACTAGACCAACAGTGGGCATACAAGACATCACACTGAGCCAGGCACCTGGCTCCTCCACTGAGTTGGGTGCTGGGGGCCTCGGAGGAATTCCTGGCATGATTCGCTGACTAAATATGCGACCGGAATCCTAACTCTCCTAAATGATACCAACGCGACCAGCAGAGGTGCCTTCATGGACAGAAAACCTATAGATACTGAATCGAGTGGCTCAACGGACCTAACCATAACCGCTGTATAAGGAGGGAGAGAGCGAGACATGCATTGAGCATCCTTCAGGTCTATAGCTGCACCCAATCCCACGGATGGACGCACTGGGGGATGTATTTCTGCATGAGTATCCTGATCGGCATCTTGAACAGATGACAGCATTCACTAGCCAGCAGAACAGAGCGTTTTGGAGCCGCAGGAAGAGTGCTCTCTGCGAGGAACAGCCAGCGCGGATGGGCCCGGTGGGGGAGCAGTTTTCCGAGCCCACCAAGAGATGACCTGCTCCATCTCTCACCGCCGATAAGTCCTGGGTAAAGTCCACGACTGTGTCGCTGAGTAGGCCTGCCTAGGATATGGGCACACCAAGAAAGCATACTTTTTTTTGACGCGGCACATATCTGCCAGGGTAAGCTAAGGGTGGCATTTCCGGACTACTGTGTAGCCATCGTCCTCCCCAGGACACAGGCAGCCGACTTGAAGGTCATGAGAGCATAGTCGACCACCATGCAGTGCTTTTGCATAATTCTGGAGAAGAACCGCCCCTGTGCAGCACAGCCAGGTGCTGGGCAGAAGTGGCATGGCCCGCAGCAGTGTGGGCTCTGGCTATGAGAGACACAGATAACCCACCCGCCTTGGACAGGGGTCTCAGCTTACCTCTCCAGGTGGCAGAAGTGCACGAGGACCGGATGGAGAAAAACGTCTTCTATGCCAGCGTGTGCTCGCTGTGAGCCCCTGGGAGGAAGAGGACAGGAGTTGGAAGATTCATCTTACATCAGCCCGCTCGTCACACCCTCTAGTTGGTCCAGTGGTGGAACTGGGGGACAAGCCATCTCCAGCCACACCACCAAAGCAGCCCAGGAAGCGCACCCATCATGTTTGACTCGAGAACCGTGACCATACATTGCATCCCTTAGGATGGTAGCGAGCCTGGTCTGTCACTTGAGCATGACAGCTCGCCCTCCGATGTTGCAATGGCCGTCTGATTTCCGGTGTCATCAAGCGGAGGCTCGTGCATTCCGGGGGATGAACCGACACAACCACTTGAAGCTTGGATGGGGCGTGCTGTGGTGGAGTAGGGGGTCAGCAGGCCCCGCTTTCACAGAGAGCAACGTGGGGGTCAGCGTGCTAACCGCTTTCACAGGGAGCAACGTGGGTGGCTTGGAAGCCGCAATCTCAGCTGTGCAACAGCCATGCCCTCACAGCGAGAGCATGAACTGTCCACGAGCACCGTATCGACATGCTGGACCCCCAGACCTGTGATGCGACACCTGTGCCAATCATCCAGAGATAGGAACCACCGCATCCAGAAATGCACAGTCAGAACAGCGTCTTGAAAAAGATGAGTTGATTAACTGTGTTGCTCTTTTAGGGAATCTGCTCATTTAATGGAAACTGCTCTATTGTGCACACCAGCGAAATGCCCAGGGGACAGGAATGCCCAGATCAATCGCCACTATCGCGTCATCTCCCGCAGTGGTGAGTAAACTGGTTTCAGTCTGGAAATCAGGTTGGCAGATAGAGTTTCTTCAGTCTCGTGAGAGTCTCTGAAGCAAAATTTTTTTGCTCACTCTCAGCAGCCGGCTGATATATCCCACTAATGGCTAATCACTGACAGCTATGAAGCTAAGCTCCGCCAATTTATTTGGCATTCAGTGGCCTGTTTTCTTAGTCTTCAGAGTGATTGGTTGTCTGGCATACTCCCATATGTCTGTTATCAGACACATGTTGTAGTTCGCATGAAAAGGAACTGGACAAACTGGTAACAGTGGGAAAGCCGTCCATACGGAGGTAAGCGGTCAGCTGGTAAGCGTGAAAAGGAACAGCTTCATACCGCCCCATAGTGCTCGTTTTAAAGATAAAATGCAGCCATATATACTTCTGGCTACATAATTCGTGATCTCCAGAAATGTATATAGGGCTGCGTTTTCAGAATGAGCCTATGTTGCAACCATGCCAAATGTGGCATACTGTATAAAAGCAATATCACACAGTCATGTTGTTGATATAAATGAAACTGCACTCTTAGTACACCTTGGTACACCTAAAGGTTACACTATTACTAAACACACACTAACCAATATAAACCATTCTGGTAAATATATTTTATGAATTATCCTATGCAAGATTCTGACTATATCTATTAGTTTGCAATAGTGTCAGATTATCCATTTCAGACTCAGAAACAGATCAGAATGTTGCTTCCCACCTAATAATCGCTTGCTCTCTTGGTACCATTTGTTGTTTACTGTTTTATACTACAGTACAGTAAATGAGTTAAAACCAACTCTTTTTTTTTGCATCTAGATGCAAATAGTTTTTTGTGAATCACTAAGACACCCTGTCAAAGTCTCTGTCTACCTCCCTGTTTTGCTGTTTTGTTACAGATTCAATACATTTTTCTTCCCCCCTTTCTGTTTTACTGTCTCAATATTTCACTTGTCAGTCTTATCCACTGGGGTGGAGATATGTGTCACTGTCAACGGGGTTATAACTTCACCATCATTAAACTGTCAGACGCCATGCATTGACCTGCTTAACACATGCTAAAGGTGACTCTTCAAGACAAAAACAACCAAGTGGAGTGCCAAAGGACTTAAATGTAAGAGACGCACGCTTGATTTATTTATGATTTATATGGTGAATAGCAGGATAAAGGAAATGATGGGCTGTTTCAGACCATGTAACCTTGTGGGCCTGCTGAGAAAAATACTGAACTAGCCAGAAATGGTGTAAAACATTTGATAAAAATGTGTGATTTAAAATTTTCAAGTAAGTAAGGTTAATGTGAAAAAACAAACAAACATGAAAAATAGAATTTGCATAAGTGTGTGTGTGTGTGTGTGTGTGTGTGTGTGTGTGTGTGTGTGCGTGCATGCGTGCGTGCGTGTAAATAAAATTATTCTTAAATAAGTCAAAATACTTTTTAAATGCATAATCTTCTGGAATTTTAAGCACTCTAAATGAAATAATGAATAAATGAATAAATAAATTAGGGGCAGCGCAGTGGCGCAATGGCATCTCTGTTTAGAGTTTGCATGTTCTCCCCGTGTTCACTTGCGTTTCCTCCGGGTGCTCCAGTTTCCCCCACAAGTCCAAAGACATGCGCTATAGGTGAATTGGGTAAGCTAAATTTTCCGTAGTGTATGTGTGTAAATGAGTGTATGGATGTTTCCCAGTGATGGGTTGCAGCTGGAAGAGCATCCGCTGCATAAAACATATGCTGGATAAGTTGACGGTTCATTCCACTGTGGTGACCCCTGATTAATAAAGGGACTAAGCCGAAAAGAAAATATATAAATGAATGAATGAAAAAATAAAATAAAAAAAATTATTACATAAAGCATCAGATCATCAGCACTTGTTCCTCAGTGGCAACAGAAAATTACATTTAAGTATGTCCCTCCAATCAGTCCCTCATTGAACAATACAATGCATGTAATGCTTGTAGAGGGTGATGCATTTGGCCTGTGACCTATTCTCAAATGAAGGAAAACAGAAGATGAAAATTGAGTGTTGTAGAAACATTTTATTTTCATCTATTCCTAACCACCACCAGAGTGCAATGTATCAAATGTAAGCATGAGTGATTAAGTGTTTTTGTTTTCTTTCAAAGGAGCCTAACAACACCAACAGTTTTAGTTTTTAAAAAACACTAATAAACCAATTATGAAATTATTTTCAATCAATCAAGACGGTACAACCTCAATCCATTTACTGGCTGAGTATACCAGGATGTACTTTTCGACAGGCAACAATTTTTGCTCAGTCTATACGCAATTTCTTTTATTTTTCCTGATGTTTTTTCCAACCCCAAAACTCTTTACGGAGCCTGCAATTTTTTCACAGCAGTCTATTATTGTGGTATAACCTATTTTAGAAAATACCCCCCACTCCCACCTAAATGACAACAAACATAAAAACAAAACAAACTACAAAAGACTGAAGTTGAATGCGCTGTAATTCTCTTCGGATAAAAGCGTCTGGCAAATGCATAAAATTTAAATGTAACAAGTCTCCTGATTGTGTCATTAAACCTCAGCTCTTGCAGTGAACAGCAGGCAAGCAGTGATAAGCATCATGAACCCTGCAGTGACATCACTTCCAGTGTTTATGGAGTGACGCTAAACGGTATCAGGCACACACTGTATTAAACCAGTCACATTACTAGGAACCGCCAGCATTTTAGATGCTGAACGTCTTCTCATCTGAGATCACAGAGTTGTGGTTCATCATTCTGATGACCCAGACAGTGAAAATGTGCGAGATGCAATCTCGGTCTGGGATGCTTGGAGATAAAAAGGCCTTGTTTACGCCCAATTGAGAGGTTTATGTAATCCTCTGAAACGCAGCAGACAGGTACACATGCCTCATTAGAATGCTAAAGTAATCCAGAAGTGTTTTACATGAACGGCGTGTGCCAGACTGTAGCAGGAGGACGACTGAGATGAAGATGGAATTTAAAAGAATACATGGTGAAAATGTGAACACTTTCTTTCTCTTTCTCTTTCTCTCTCTCTCTCACTCTCTCACACACACACACACACACACACACACTATAGAGTTGTGGTGAGATCTGCACCTCTTTGCACCTGCTCACCTTTGTTAGAGGTGTCAATCAAAAAAGCCTGTGCCATAACATCTACAGATACAGTCGACTGGATGCCCCTTAGAGATATCAACACAAAAAGCTTGTAATAAGAAAGCTTTTCTCTTCTCTTATTGAATCATACAAACATATAAAAGGAGATGTTTTCCTGAGACATTTCAGGGTGGTGCCACAGAAAGGGAGCAGGCAATATACTGTAAATGGGACTATGTTATTAATTCATTACAAAGATGTGTAATAGTCAGCATTGGTTTGATTCCAGTACATGTAACATATGTAAAAGTGCACTGGAAAAGTACTGGAAAAATGCAAGTCAGACTAGGATACAGTATTGGCAGATACTCAATAATAAATGACTTACATCATGTCCGTCCTGATCTCTAATATACATTCATAATTCTATAGGATGGGACAATGTACATTGACCAACGTTACTTAAGAATGTATATGTACCCACATTAAAAATACCCAAATATATATATATTATATATATACCCAAATAGTCTCTTTGCTGGAGGTTTAAATCAACAAATAATAGTTTTGATACTTTTGTTATGTAAAGCTTAACTCTTCTGTGGTTACATTGTTTATTAAGACCATTGTAGGCCTAATTAACAAACTTCAGCTGGTTCAAAACATAGTTGCTAGAGTGCTTTGTAGAACTAAAACATTTAATCATATTACACCGGTTCTTTCATCATGCCAATGCTCCCTATTAAACATCATACAAATTTTAAAATCTTATTTAATACCTACAAAGTTCTGAATGGCTTAGCTCCCCATTATTTGAGGGAGCTCCTGGTATTACAGCCCCTCACATCCACTACGGTCAACTAATTCTGGACAATTGATTTTTCCTAGAATATCAAATTAGACTGTAAGCCTTAGATCCTTCTCATATCTGGCATCTAAACTCAGGAACAGCCTTCTTAGCACAGTTCAGGAGGCAGACATACAGTACTCTGTCGGTTTAAAACTAGACTAAAGACACATCTCTTTGCATTAGCATACACATAAAACACATAACTTTTGAAAGCCAAATCCTCTAAAGGATTATTAGGCTGCATTAATTAGGGCAACTAGAGCAGGCAACACTTCCCAAAAATACATTATAATTTGAACAGTATCTATGCTTTTGCTAGTCTGTTTCTCCTTATCCCGAGGTCTACATAATCTCAGACCCAGCCCATATCCTGAGAAGATGCTGTGGTGAGAGTCTCCAATGTTGCAGCTGGCTTGCTTGGTTTGGGACTTCAGCAGTGACATTTACATTACACTGAACTGAACTAAACTGAATTTCACCTGCAGAAACTGGACTGGACAGAAGAAGTTTCAATTTACTAGAACTTAATCTATGTTAAGCTGCTTTGACACAATCTACATAAAGAAATATGTAGATTGTTATATAAATAAAATATGTAATATAACGAAAGAAAGAAAGAAAGAAAGAAGGAAGGAAAGAAGATGAAATGAAAGAATAATACATACCACAGAACATGCTCCAAAATACAAAACTGCAATTACACCCACTTTTACATAACTGTGAGATTTCAATAATATACTGATTGTACCACAAAATGTGCCTGGTTTCCACTTCAGAAATCCACTCCCACTAGCTTTCAAAGCAGCGTCAGTATTAGCATTCAAACAGTTTCCAGTTGAGAATAATGTCTGTGGCCTGTGGAGGTCTCTGAGTCAGAAGTGGCCATACATCTCAATATCGGATCAAGTTGTAATTTATGATTACAGGAGGTTATACAGTGCTTCGAATGCATAAATTCATATCCAGCTCAAAAAGCCTGGTCATAAATAATCATTCAAATCACTGGAAAGGGATAAATAATGCTTCAATCATATGTGTGTTATTTCAGCTCGGTTGTTTATGCATTTGTTTTTCATGAGATGTGAAAGCTGAACTTGACCCAACATGATTTTTTTATGTTTTGTCATCATTTTCACATGTCTTTGAGATGATGCTACAGTAGAATTACACCAGAATATAAATTGCACACTTTCTTTTTAAGTTTAACTTGGGTTTATAGTTTGTGTGCTTGTGCTGTGCTGTAAAGAGGCAGCTCATGCACAAAAAGGTCCTCTGTCAAACTAAACTCATGTTTGAACGTCATCCTGAACCAGACATCACACAAACCTCAGGAAACAAACATATGCATGATTTATAAGATTGTTTATCCAGGCTTTTAAAAACAAAACAAAAAAATATAAACTCTCTCTCTCACACACACACACACACACACACACACACATATCTTATATTCATGTGAACTAAAGAACATCCTGCTAGGATTAATAATTTGTGGTTTTATGTTTTTCAGACTTTTTTTTTTCAAATTTGTTCATAATGAAAATCTGGATTATTTACAGCTGATATTGTTTTACTTACTGTATACATAATATAATATTCACATTACTGATTGAAAATGAAGATTTTGATGATTCTTTTGCTTACCTTCTAACAGAAAATACAGTAAATCAATGTAATATTGTGAAAAAAAAATTACAATGTAAGAGAACAAATTCTATATAAATAAATTATAAAATGCAAATGACTTCTGTGGTTTAAAATGTAATTTTCTGGATCCATTAATACAGTCTTAAGCACACAATCTCTTTAATAAATCATTCTAACTTGCTAAATGATACTAATATTTATACATTTAAACATCAAACAAATTCATAAAACATCTGTCAAATGAAATTTGTTGCTTTTGCTATTAGTGACTCAAATTTAAAAGTGTTTTGCAAGTATTTGCCATGTTGAAAGGCATGTTTATAAATTCTTTATTCTGTTTTATTACTATGTATTTCACAAGCTTAGACTATTGTGAACAGTACAAAGATGAGGCTACAGATTAAATACAAGTATGAAACATGTATGAAACCCAATTTGTATCCCAAGTAACCAAGCCCAAGTAGCCAAGGCACACAGTCTAGTACACTAGTGTTAAACCATTCAGCAGGGTAGCCCAGGAACACATAGTCTAGCAAATAAATTTTGAACAACTTGGCAAAATAGCCCATACACACATAGTTTAGCACAATTTAGATACAAACAGTCTAGAACACTTGTGTTAAGCAATTCACAAGGTAGCTAAGGTACACATAGTCTAGCACAGGGGTACTCAACAGGTACATGCTCACCTGAATTATTTTTGTGGCCTTGGTACTTGCTCTGCACTAATACCAAACACGTCAACACTGCTGTATACATATTCATTGCCATACTAAATCTCTAAAAGAGTTGTCATGAAAGAAATATAATAAAGTTGTAAATCATGTTCAATTACTTGCAACTTTCTCACTCAGACCATTATAGTGTTTTTACTCTCATAGTGACACTAGCATTATACTAAATACCACAATTTTAGCTAAAAGTCTACTGAAGAAAAAAAAAACGTCACTTGCATCTTGGATATTCTGGGGGTTTAAAAATTAAATTTTTCAGGTGAACTATTCCTTTAAGTGCATTTTTAACTAGTGCCTTATACATATACTTACATAAAACTACATTCACCAAGATTAAATGGATTGCGTTATATCACACTGACTCAGTCAAAGTCTTTCCTGTCCAATTAATTCCAGACTGCACAGCGTAAAAGGGGTGTTCGGGTTACATATTGGATCATTTTCGGGGAGCCAGCAGTCTTTGTATTTTTGGCCATCACGAAGTGACAAGAGATCCACCAGCTACTGTTTCTGCAGGATCAAGAGCACCACCTGCTACATCAAACTCTTCTCTCAGCCACGGGGAAACAGCAGCAGCTAGTCTTTTTCATTCATAAACCATTTCAAAGTTGCCAGCTGGTCTCTTTTTAGTCTAGACGGGCTTTCAAAATTAGCAACAACTGGAGCAACAGCACGCTCAGCCCGCACACTGTTTCCATCAACGAATCTGGCCATTTTTTGTCAGTGCTCGATTGAGAACTCTAAGTGAAAGAGCAGACTGGAAAGTGCAGCTCTATTAGTCTTACTTACGATATGCAGCCTAGATTAAACAAGCTATTAGCTTATCAAACAAGCTTATCAGATTTTCCTCATGCATTATCTTATTTCACTTTATCAAATTGCTGTATCTCTCGGCTTATCGTAATAAGCTGAAACCGCTACCACAGAAAATTACACACTCACTGATGTCAGCACAACAATGGGATAAGGCATGTCACATTCAGAGACATTCAGCGCGACCTATTCAATAACCCATGTTAGCATTAATTAACAACGCATTAGTTTAATGAAGCAACTTTAAGCAAGGCCTCTGTGCACTTTTCAAATTAACTGTAAGCGAGTTCTCGCCACTTACTTGCACACTGGCAGGGCCCAATATGAACACTTGCCAAGCACCAGATGTGTGTAAAAATTGTTTGCCGAGTTGACACTACTTGCTGGTGGCTGGCACATTATAAACAGCTCGATATCTTTTCAGCCTATTATTGTTATTTTTAATAAATGTCATCTCCGTAAGCTAAGAAAATAAAGAAAATAGGCTGCTTTGTTGTAATTTGTTGTGTTTTAGTGAACAATTTAAATGTATCATGTCAAATTATATTGCATATTGCAAATGACATAGCAAAAGACCTGCTTTTACAGTGCCCAACATAAATGAGAACATTCATTTGAAAATTAAAATTCCTATCAATTTCTCAGTGAATATAAACAATGCACATTGCTGCATTTTTTTGTGATGACATGTTCATTAGCTAGGGAAACTAGAGCTCAACAGAGTGGGAGAACATGGACAATGTCAAAATTAAAGCCCATATTAAATTGGCTTTTTTACATTTTCAGTTTTTAAAATCAGTTTTAATACATTTTAAACACTTTTCTTGTTAGTCATTTTTACATTTCAATAACCCTGAACCAAAAAAAGGACCATATAAATAGCAATAAGGAGCAATGTTAACAATGTATAAACAAATAGTTTTGACAGATTTACAGAATTTGTTTTACAAAATGTTTTCATGGAAGATTATCTTTACTTAATATTCTAATCATTTTGGCATAAAATATCAATTTTGACTCAAACAATGTGTTCGGCTACTCCCCCAAATCTACCAATCACCAGATCCAGGTTCACATTTTTATACTGTATTTATTTTTTTGTATTAGTCATTTTAATTAATCTTTTTTTTCCATAAAGCTGCCAATAATTTTTATTATTATTTTCCATTTAAATGTAACTTTTTTCCAGCTTGAATTTAATTACCAAAAATTATTCTGAATAGTGTTAGAAACAATATCAACACTGCACATTTGTGGCAGATAGTTTGCACGGCAGTATTTACACAATAGAAGTAATAACTGCAATGATGACTACCAAGACATAGGGCTAATTTGCATACAAATACATATTTAGAAATACTTTTTACTATTAGCAACAACTACCCCCTCATCTCCTGTATGAACAATTGATTCTGTGCCTCTTAATGACATTTGTGCATGTGTGTCTCTGTGGCAGCTCTCATGATTTAACAACTGCTCTATAAAACACAAGTGGAGAGGCTTTGTAAGCCTCTTCATGAAATATCTAGGGGTGAAGTATTGTAATACGTCCATCTGTAATGGATGTGAGGGCTGATGTGATGATTCAGAGGTAAATCAATCCTCATCAGAGGGCAACGTGGAGCTTCCCCGTAGCATCAGCGCTAGCTTATTAGCGCCTGACAAAAGCAAATGAATATGAATGCTGTTAGCAGGAGAGCGTCACCTTGCTCTGTGTTCACATATACCACCAGCACTGACCTTCAGTGTCTGCTCAATTCACAGACATGAAAGGAAGGGCGAGGGGGGAAAAACTGAGGAGGAAAATAGTCAAGGTAAATATTATGCAGGTGATAAAATGGATTTCATGTTAACCTAATTTTCATGTCAGAATACCACTAAGATCCTCAACAGATTTTTTCACTTAGCATTTTTAGATGTGTTAAGCTATTTGGGTGCATATCTGTTAAAATGACTTTCACAAGAAGATTGCGCTTTATGTGGGAACGTTGTAAATAATGTCCAGTTTTTCATGCAGACCTCATAAATTCCCAGCAGCCATTGATTTGCATTTTTGCATTTAGTGTTTAGGAGTTTTTTTTTTAATGTTCTACTGAAGAAGAAAAAAAGTCACCTAAATCTTGGATGCCCTGAGGATAAGTACATTTAAAACATATTTCATTTCTGGGTAAAATATCCCTTGATGGATTACAAAACAGGGTTTGTTGTTAACTATAACTAGAACAAACTATAATTAAAAAAAAAGTTCTTATTATGTCATGTAAAATGTTCCTTATTTTATTGTATTCTCCTACAGTCATAAGCTGACAGTCATCAAGGGTAAAAATCCCTTTTATTTTCATATAATATACATTTAAAATAACATAATGTCTATTTGATTCATTTGAAGATGTGTTCTTTTTGAACCCTGTCTTTCTGAGAGCCTGCACTCCTTTGATTAGAAGTCTAGAAGAACTAGTTGATCAACTCAAACTTCTGCGATATTTCATAATAACAATGAACATTTTTTTAAATTGTGCACTATAGCTGTAAACACATTCATCAAAAGAGAAATATTCAGATCTTAGCACACTTCTTCCCACTTTATCCTATTGTCCTTTGAGGAAAATGACTGCCGATAAAAAAAAACCATGACTGCAGATTTGCTAAATAAAGCAGCCATTTTTGGATTCAGGTCATGAGTCATACGGCATAAATCAAAGAGCTCAGCGTAGAGAGAGTCTAAACTCATGAGTTAATTACGGCACTGGTGTGTATGTGGACGCATGTGGCCTGAATGTTGTCTGCTAAGGTAATTACCAATGTGCTTTTAATGAAGTCTCAAGGGAATCACCAAACATCACCTTTGTAAAGTGCAGATAATCAGCTTTTAGAGTCTACTGCACTCTGCCAGCATAGGACAGGAGGAACCAAGATCTCGTGGAGGAGATAATATGCTAATGAAGGTGTGCTTATGACGCTGAATGCTTGTGTGGTCCAGCCAGGTAAAGGTGGAATATTATCTTCTGGGGAAAAAAATTAACTTGCATGTACTGTCCAACTCAAAATTAAGCCTGTTTTGGATGGTAATTGTTTCTCATGGGGATGAATGGTCATTTCAACAGGGGCTAGTCTGTGATTTTATTGCCATCTGAATACATGCAAGTGTTTTTCTCCCACCACCCATGTAATAATTATTGGCTGAATTGTCTTCTGATTTTGGAATAAAAATACCAAGGTTATGTGGTTGTTTAATTATCAGAGTTTTCAAGAAGAAATCAATACAAATGTTTTTTGGTAAATGTTGCATTTCACTATAATGTCCTTGCATTATAAATATAAACACTTTTATTACTAAAAAGATTGCAGCTGTTCTGAGAAATAATATTAACATGTTAATGTTTGCTGTATCCATACAAAGACATAATTTCCATATAAACCAACACATAAAATTGTGTAGAACTATTATTGGCTGGCACTACTAAATGTGCTGTCAGCAAATTTCTGAACAGCAGTGAAGACTTGGCAGACCAGATGAATAAAGGCATAATAAGCTTTATCACATTTTAGTTTTCATCTTATACAGTAGAATGAATATGTTTTTTTTAATTCCACTGTTCTAGGTTTAATGTATAGAGTCGGTTAATATATGCACAAAACACCCCATGCTTACTAAAATGCTCTCCAAATGGAAGCATATAAAACAGTTGGAGCAAGGACAGAACCTTGTGGAACCCTCCAAGAAAGAAGTCTTTTGCCACACGCAGAGTTTCTGTAACTGCCTGAAAAGTGTCTGTCACTTGCTTCAGAATTTCAGAATTATTTTGGCATTGTCTCATTTTAATTTTTTTAAAATAACAAACATAATTTAACTATTTATGAATGGTCAAGCAATAACAAGACATATTGTTTACATCTGACAATCATGTTACTGTTATCTTCTGCCTTTAAAAAAAAATCCTTCCATTATATATGAAATAAAATGAGGAACAATGTCTTTGACTAACATGCTTTATATCTGTACTTTAGTGCACTGAACTGTTCAGTACAGTGACCTCCATAATGGGACAAAGTAGTTCAGGACTGCTAATTGTTTTTGGCCCTTTGGCTGTGAATGACCTGCCTTACAAAGGTTGCAGTCAATCACACCACACTCTGTCTGTGTCTGGATTTATTCTTTTTTCTTCAAAGATGAATATAATGCAGTTTAAATACACCTCATTTCTAAATCAGGCAGTATAAAGTTAAAGAAAATGTCAGGGTGAAACAATTTTCACAATATCTTAAAGAAATAAAACTCTTTAATAGAATGAAATTCAAAAGTATTTTGTTAATATTTTATTATGATATATAAGAACAACTGTAAAACATTTGTCTGTTAGACCATATATAAAATAATAAAAAAGTCAAATATCATATGGTGTCAAAAGCGCTTTAATGCATGTTAAAATTAAAGTGCTCCTATTATGTTATTACTATTTTGATTGTTATGTTTTTGTTTTTAATTTAGTTTTGAATGTTTCCTCACGTAGGTTTACCCATTCAAGGTCAAAAATAAGAGAAAAGAAACACTTTTATTTTCTCTTAGTATCCTGTACACTAAAGCATAAAGTGTCACATATTTTCTCATAGTGCCTGAAATGGTTTATTCAAGGATCTATTGTCTCTGACCTCCTCCTTCCCTTAAGTTTACTCTGTTGTGATTGGTCAGATCAGATGCTCCAGCAGTCAACAAAAAATACCCCTTACCATATCTAAATTTTGACATTGTTTTTGCAATAAATGATGGTTTTAGACATAATATTGACAGCGCAAACCAACCACCGTTTTTAAGGGGCAAAATAGATGCTGTTTTGCACTTTAATCTTTAAAAGCTCTATTATACACCAAATTAATATTTGAAAAAGCGTAAGGGGTACAATAAAATATATCATATTCTTAGGAAAATATTATTACTTTTACCAATAACTGTCATTGACCACTATGAGTAATGAAGATACATCGATCCCTCATCAGCTGTGAATAATTTAGTAATTTCATTAATTGAGCCAGAATAATATTGCAACGACTACCTTTGATTCCTGCTGGTGTCACATTGGAGTTACGCTGACAGTTGACAAGCCTGAAAAGTTTTTTTTTTGATCTCTCAGTTCAAACATAGTTTGAAGTCAAATCATCTTTGTGCAGCAGACTTTCTAACTGGCGCCACCTTTGAGGTGCAAAACACATAATATTGTTTCACTGGAGAGTTCTGAAATTCTCTGATGATAAAAAGAAAAGATGTTCTAGTTGGCTTGATGATAAAAGACAATTCTTCAACAATACTGTCTGTAATCGCTCAGCTTGTAGCTTGGGCTTGAAATTGATAGTGTCATAAGGGAGGCACATTCAATTCATGCCCACAGGTAGAATAATAAAATCTTGCACTTCTTTGATGGAAACACCTTGACTAATTCCTAAATAGTATTTTCTGCTGAAAAGCTGTTTATGTAATGGCATTAAAATGACTGAAATCTGCTGAAAACAAAACTCTCCTTTTTCTTGCGGCAAATGAGAATGGAATAATATTTGCAATTTAACCTCTGAAATTCCTCCATGAAATTACCCAGTTGTTCTATCTGCATAATATGATACACAAATAACAAATGTCAAGTGCTCTGGCTCTGCAGTGGACCTGGAAGAATTGGCAACATTTTTCCATGTTGATAAACCAAAGGCAAAGAGCCAATCTAATTAGCTAAATACAGACAAGGCGGAAAGCCAGCAGGAGCAACTGAGGCAGCTAGTCTTCACCCAGGGCTTCCCAACCATGAGTCCTGAATGAAGGCAATAATTACATTTAAATGTTCTATTCGGAACTGATAATAGAGAGAAATAATACGCAATTTAAAATGATTTATAATATTCCAGCTCAATGATATTATAATTCCATGAGGTTTACACAGGATATGTAGGATTTGTTTGGAAGAAATTATCCTCTCAAATACACCATTGTGTGTTCATACATCAAGTCCCCTGTCTGATAATGTGTTTGTATAAATGTCCTAACATCTGTTAGAACAACCCAGGGTAGTGTAAGATTGCTTTTTCTTTTATCAATCTTTCATTTATTAATTGGAGGGAAAAGCCTACAAAGCAAAGCTTGCCAAGTTCACAAGGCCATTGTCAAAAATGTACGTATTTGATTTAGAATGTCTTGCAATACACAATACTGAACATTTTTATTTGTTGTGATTAAAAATCAGGGTTATTCCACCAAAATATATTTTCTGTCATTTTATGCAAAAAAAGAAGCTTTAAATGCCAATACTTTTATTTAAGATTATGTCATGATTATGAAGAAATGTCATTAGTAGTTTATTCAAACGCATAACTAAATCTAATCACAAATCCTGACAATTTTCAAGTTGTATCCATGGTGTAGTGCTTGTATCTAACAATTGTATCTAACAATCTACCTTTTAAAAGCTCAGTATTGCAAGATATTAACTAAAAAAACTAAAATAAAAACTAAAACTAAAAAGATGTTTTGTGTGATGTAATTCTGAGGGGAAAAACATCTGAATTGCATTTTTTCTTATAATTTTGTGTGAGATCAAAATTCACAAAGATAAAAGTACTTTTCTTATATTTTATTCCACAAAACAACCACATTTTCACAAGTGTCAGATCTGTGGACACCACTGTAAAAATAAACACTTGCTAAATAACTAATTCTGCTAAATAACTAAAGGTAAAGGTAAACACATGTCTGTTGTAAATCTGTCACAATGCATGTTTGAGATTTAAAGAAATTGCCTATTCTGTCTCAACAGACAACACAGAACCCAATCATAAATTATGCAAGTTGTATACTCAGCAAAAGAATATTCAATGTGCTCTCAGTATCCTTTAAGCCCTTTTTATTGAGTCTGGGTGAATGGTCTGGAGTATTCATTGACAGTTACAGTGGGAGCTCTATGGACTGGTCATCTTCATACAGACACACATTCACAAACAAACCTCTTCATATTTCTGTCAGCCAAAGTCTCTCTGATTGCATCCAAACACCCGAGGGCAACTGAAGAACAGGCCTTATGGAAAGTTTGTAACCTATAGTTTGGCTTCAACGTGGCAGTTTGGAAATCAATATGGTACCTGAGGCTATGTTAGTAGTACCTGTGGCAAAATTTATTTTTTTAATGCTACCATGGCAGTGCCAGCGCTCACTTAACATCTGACTCAGTCTGCACTCCATCTCACTGTGTCCGAGTCGGGCATGAATCCTTTTACAGCCAATTTCTCAGCACTACAAAAGGCCTGGGGAACAAAGCCAGGTTATGACACTATAAAATGCACATTTCACCAGTTCAAGGATGTTAATACTGCAGTAGATACAGTGCATGCTTTTAAAGAGACAAATAATACATTGAGGGTATTCTGTTAGATAGTATTGAATACGAAAGTCCTTTTTCACTGTTTGTATGGCCACATTTATATCACTATAGTGGTTTTACTGTACTTTCAAAATGTAGTTTCTTTTGAGGTTTCTTGGGTTTCTATTGCATGTTGTGAACTCAGAATTTCAAGAAATAAATTTTGAATTAGGGGAATTGCAAGATTTAAACTTGTAGTTCCAGGAAATAAAATATGAATTCTGAGTAAAAAGTCAAGTTTGCACAATATAAACTTCAGGCGGGACAGAATAGCAAGATTTAAACGCAGAATTCCAAGAAACAATGTCTAAATTATGAGATGTAAATTCATAAATTTGAGTAAAATGTCAAATGTGCAAGATGTAACCCAGAATTCTAAGTTTAAAGTCAGAACTGCAAGATGTAAACTCAAAAATATAAGTTACAAACTCAAAATAGTTCATTCATTCATTCATTCATTCATTTTCTTTTCGGCTTAGTCCCTTTATTAATCTGGGGTCGCCACAGCGGAATGAACTGCCAACTTATCCAGCATATGTTTTACGCAGCGGATGCCCTTCCCATCACTGGGAAACACCCATACACTCTCATTTACACACATACATTTACCCAATTCACCTACCGCACGTCTTTGGACTTGTGGGGGAAACTGGAGCACCCGGAGAAAACCCACGCGAACACAGGGAGAACATGCAAACTCCACACAGAAATGCCAACTGACCTAGCCAAGGCTCGGACCAGCGACCCTCTTGCTGTGAAGTGACAGCGCTACCCACTGCGCCACCTGCCCACCAACTCGGAATTCAATAACCTTTAAATAAACTCAAAGTTGCCTCACTTTTCTTGGATCACTGAATAATTTCAAGTTTACTGTATATAAATTGAGATGTAACTGAAAGAGGTGATATTGAAGTGCGAGACTTGTCATTTCCACAACAAACTCAATGAAAGCATATCAATTATACAGTAAACCATATACTATAGAGAGCACTTCGGTGGTGCATTGACATTCAGTTTGCCACACAAGATGTTTTGACGTTGTTTTAACGTCAAATCTGTCAAGGAGATATTATGTCAAAGCAGTATATCTTTTAATATAACAAGCATCTTACTTGTAGTGAATTATGTATGTGACCTTATGCTTCCCACTGTTTCAGCCCAGGGTTAAAACAAAGTGTGTGAAACTCATAAAATAACACAATTAGAGGCTCCATCAATCAACCTGCCAATGTTTGCCGTTTTAATCTAGAGAACCCATCTGTTCCAGATCAGAGGCAGTCCAACTTTACATTGAACCCTAGGGAGAGCGGCTGAGAACAAAGGGGGAAAAGGTGGAGTTATTTTAAGGCAGGATTCTAAGATTATTGTCCAATATGACATTCTGACTGCATTCCTGGACATACAAAGGAATGCAGCAGGAACATACAATTTACATAGCTGTGTGAGCTGAGCCTTAAATGAACACTATCAGGCACCAAGTGTTCGGAAAAACATCAACATTATTGGTGAGTATGTAACAGTGTTACTCACCACCTGGTCAGTAAATGCTGATTAATTCTAACATTCATTCATTCATTTTCTTTTCAGCTTAGTCCCTTTATTAATCTGGGGTCGCCACAGCGGAATGAACCGCCAACTTATCCAGCATATGCCCTTCCAGCCACAACTCATCCAGCCACAAACATCCATACACACTCGGAGGAAACCCACGCGAACACAGGGAGAACATGCAAACTCCACACAGAAATGCCAACTGACCCAGCCGAGGCACGAACCAGCGACCTTCTTGCTGTGAGGCAATCGTGCTACCCACTGTTTACTAACAATACAAGTTAATGCAACACGATTTAACTGATTTAATCAGAAAGACTCGTCAAATACATTGTAATTATATATGAATACATAATGTCTAAAAACAGCTTTGTTTGCAGTAAACGCTGTTCTAAACAATCTCCATTTCTGCTGTGAATTTGGGTCACATATAACATGAAAATACTAAATGTGCCAAACATCTTTTCATGTTTGAGAACAGTCGAAAACTGTTGTCATTAAAAAGAGAAACATTTTATACAGCAAAATTATTATTATCTCAGAATACAATTTTTTAAATTGATTGTTTTACTTTGATTAAATAATATTAATAATAATAATAATAAAATAATAATAATAACAATAATTAATTATTATTATTATTACAACATACAAAAATATAAATTTAAAAAATTTAAAAATAATGCTAAAATAACTCAGAAGCAAAGAAAAGTGTGAATGAAAATGTGCAGTTGTATTTATTTAACAAAAAGTTCAAAGTAATCTTATAGAACCTAGAAAAGTGATATTACTTTCACCACTGTAGCTCCAAAGATTTTGTGAAATCATCACATTTAATTTAGCTTTATTCATTCAGCCAAAAGCATGTAATCTGTAACATATGAAACACAAGTGAAGAAACATTTTTAATGTGCATCCCATGTGATGACATCTCCACACATTTGTTCACATCATAAAGTTTCACATGCGACTTTCACAAGATTAACAAAAAAAGTTTCACAAGGGAACATTCCTAAACCACGTTTCACTTGTGTTTCACATCTTCCAAATATTTCAAGATGCAATTTTAACATGTGATTGCTTATGGTTTGTTTTAGATATTCAATATCTCATGCTTCAAAGAGCCAAAAGCACAAGACTTTTAGTATCTTAGTTATCTTAGTATCTTGCTTCAATATCTTAGTTATTCCTAAAAGGTTTTATCAAAATTTACAACACCAACCCAGACAATATATCTCTTTAATATATCTATGTATAACTTTTTTTAAATGTCAATAAAAGTCACTTTTTCGAACTTTTCAAGGAAGGAAGTTGTTGGAAGACAGATCATGGTCCCATAATGCAATTCAAAAGCATAAATAAATGCAGTAAAATAAAAACATATCAATATCCCATGCTTAAAAGAGCCAAAAGCACAAGACTGCTTCAGTATCTTAGTTATTCCTAAAACCTCCCGGAGAGAGTATGGGGATCAACTTCAACTCAAAAATTAGGACAGAGGGACAGATTTTCTAGTAACACAGATAACCTCGTGGCAGATGGATGATCATGTAATAACAGTACATTCCCATTCGGTTCCTAAGAGTCCTGTGATAGCCTTGTCTCACAAACTGACAGCACATCTTGGAATCACTTATAACAAAATGGTTGGTTCAGGATGGAGGGTCACTGGCTCATCCATCAAAATATGATAGCCCAGTTCCAAGAAACATCTCAATGAATAAATCCAAACCCTTGTCCAACAAGCGCAATTGGTCACAACTGAGCGGTTTCCTGAAAAACCTAATAAATCAAAGACAATACTGTGGGACCCAGCTGAAGATGAACCAGCTCCATCATACATTGAAGAACTCAAACCTTCAAAGTTGTCACCCAGTTCTTTCTTTATTAAGTGAATGGATGCTATCTGCAGTAAAAATGATAAAAACAGTCAGGATTCAGCATAATGGTTCTCAAAGCAGCGTCTGTGTGGGCTAAAGCGGTTTTGTCTTTGATCAGTCATACTGTCGGTCTGGACAGTCTGTTGATCTCACATTGTTCGAGAGGATAGGGAAAAAAAGATTGCATATTTCATCCACGCTTCAATACATTTCATTCAGATGACAGTGGACAGCAGTATAAAGATATTTGTTTAAGGAGGCTGGACTCATGTAAAGCTTGTTATCAAACTAATCATGCTGTCATGAAGAGAATATGCTAATCTGCTACTAATTTAATGGCCTGTACAATGAAAGAGTTTAGAATTTCTTGCAAATGCTAAACAATAAAAAAAAAAAAAATTAAATATATTCATTCATTCATTCATTTTCATTTAGGCTTAGTCCCTTTATTAATCTGGGGTCGCCACAGCGGAATGAACCGCCAACTTATCCAGCATATGTTTTACGCAGCGGATGCCCTTCCAGCTGCAACCCATCTCTGGGAAACATCCATACACACCCATTCACACTCATGCACTACGGACAATTTAGCTTACCCAATTCACCTGTACTGCATGTCTTTGGACTTGTGAGGGAAACCGGAGCACCCGGAGGAAACTCACGCCAACACAGGGAGAACATGCAAACTCCACACAGAAAGGGCAGCTGACCCAGCCAAGGCTCGAACCAGCGATCAGCAACCTTCTTGCTGTGAGGCGAACGTGCTACCCACTGCGCCACTGTGAATTTATTTATTTATTTATTTATTTATTTATTCATTCATTCATTCATTCATTTTCATTTCGGCTTAGTCCCTTTATTAATCTGGGGTCGCCACAGCGGAATGAACCGCCAACTTATCCAGCATATGTTTTACGCAGCGGATGCCCTTCCAGCTGCAACCCATCTCTGGGAAACATCCATACACATCCATTCACACTCATACACTACGGACAATTTAGCTTACCCAATTCACCTATACCGCATGTCTTTGGACTTGTGGGGGAAACCGGAGCACCCGGAGGAAACCCACGCCAACACAGGGAGAACATGCAAACTCCACACAGAAACGCCAACTGACCCAGCCGAGGCTCGAACCAGCGATCAGCGACCCTCTTGCGAACGTGCTACCCACTGCGCCACTGTGAGGCCCTTTTTTTATTTATTTATTTATTTATTTATTTATTTATTTATTTATTTATTTATTTATTTATTTATTTAACACTTTAGTTTAAGTAACAATTCACACCAATTACAACTGGCTTATTACCTGCCTATTATTAACTGTTTAGTAGCACTTGTAAAGTAAGTAAAATTCAACTCTACAGTTTAACAAAGTGGCTTTTATTGATATTTTAGTAGTTTGAAATAATATCATGTATAAGAAATAATATATAGAGAAATAAGTCTGTAAAAAAAAACTAAAAATGTACTGGCGGTTTATTGCTAGGTTTTACCGTAATTTACAACACCAACCCAGACAATATATCTCTTTAATATATCTATGCATAACTTTTTTTAAATGTCAATAAAAGTAACTTTTTCAAACTTTTCAAGGCAGGAAGTTGTTGGAAGAAAGACCATGGTCCCATAATGCAATTCAAAAGCATAAATAAAGGCAGTAAAATAAAACATGAATCACAAAATACAAAAAAATGCTATTTATTGCTCTCAATCAATCAATCAATCAATCAATCAATCAATCAATCAATCAATCA
>CAIGQW010056860.1:8342186-8380874 GCA_903798125.1 Danio choprae | reverse complement strand
TTTTTTTCTGTATTTGGGCATGTTTTGAAGGCCTCTTTTGACCCCTTGTTTTTAATATATTTTTTGCTGTGTTGATTAATTCATAAGTTCACTGAAATGTGAACAGTAAACCACCAAAATCATTACATTAAAAACAAACCATAAAGCATTGCATACGCTGTATACAAGCGTATGCTGTAACAGCACAGGAGCCATCAAAACTTCAGGAACTCCACAGAACGTGTATTACTTTATCTGGATGAAGACACATGAACTTTTGATTGGATAGACGGCCCCCATTTCTCCAGATACTGAGGGAAATAAATGGGCAATCTAATTTATACTTGGCTCTGTGGAGAGCAATAGTAACTGCTTCTGCAGGCCATTTATAAGTTAACCTCTTTAAATTAAATGTTTAATTATTTAAAACACCATGGGCGTGTTGCCTGAAAGTTAGAGGATCCTTCAGTACAGCTGTAATACTCCATCATGATTTTAAAATGGATCTGCTAAACCAATACACAAGTACAGAAATAACAACATCTTTCCTCCAATATAGACATTGCCCTTTAAGGCTAATCCTCTCCAACTGAGAAATTCTGCGGATTTGTTGGGAGATACCAAAAGTGTTCTCTCACTCTAAATCAAGAGCAATAAAACTAACACAATTTAGCACATTTCACACTTTAAAAAACATCAACACATCAATCATTCACAGACTAAGAACGAAACAACATGTCTCTCTTGCAGTAATGTTCTGTTTCATGGACCTTTATTTTGTTTTCCTGTGTTTTTGTTCCTATTTCATTTGTCCCTGCTTATTATCTGTTTCAATGGCCACTAATTACATTGCTCACCTTTATTCAGATTTGTTGTTTCAGATTGGTTTGATCTCCTCTCATCTTATTAGACCGTGACCCTTTAATAGTCTATTTGTAAAACTGTGTGTAACAAACTAAAGACAAGAATGCACAATAATGACTGGTGGAATATTTGTGTTTCCCAGTGCCGGAAGGGCATCCGCTGCATAAAAAATATGCCGGAATAGTTGGCGGTTCATTCTGCTGTGGTGACCCCTGATAAATAACAGACTTAGCTGAATGAAAATGAATAAATTAATGAATGAATATTTGTGTATTAAAGGTTCAATGTTACTGCTGCTTTTTTATGTTGTCTGATGCATGCAAGTGCATATAAAAATGTAAGAGCAATGCATTGTAATTCAAAAAAAGGATTTTATGTGGACTGCTAATAATTTGTTTCGCTACATCCACATAATAAGGATATGCTACATTTGCATCTTGTCATTATTACCTCAGTACACTCAAAAATGAATAATTTGTCTTTATTTAATTATGACACACATTCCCACTCATTTGAATTGCATTATCTAAACTTATTTTAGGCAAATGGAACCCAAGAGCAAAATTCATTTTGAACCAATGATGTCAAATCACTTTCATTTGAATTACCATGTGAATTAAACTCGCCTGAAACACAATCTCAATTAAGTAATCTCCATCACTTAATTTGGACAACCAGAACTGTCAGTTAATTATTATAGTTCAATCTTAACTTCTATAATAATGCTTACTGTTGACTGAGACTGATCTCAGAACAGCATTAGGACAGTAATGGCTCACTGAGTGAAGCCACAAACATTACCGTTATTAATAAAGCTACCAACATCCACAGCATGCACTATACTCTTCTGCAAAGCGGTAACCGCAAAACTCAAAACCTTACTTGAAACTCTTCTAAATCTTCAAATTAAGTGACAACTAAACTCTAACAACATGGAATCTTACAAAGTTCATTCAATCATTTTATTTTCGGTTTAGTCCCTTTATTAATTAGCGGAATGAACTTATCCAGCATATGCTTTACACAGCGGATGCCCTGCCAGCTGCAACCCATCACTGGGAAACACCCATACACTCTCATTCACACACATACACTGAAGACAATTTAGCTTACCCAATTCACCTATTACGCTTGTCTTTGGACTTGTGGGGGAAACCGGAACACAGGGAGAACATGCAAACTCCACACAGAAACGCCAACTGACCCAGCTGAGGCTCGAATCAGCGACCTTTTTGCTGTTAGGCAACAGCGCTACCCACTGCACCACCGCGCCACCCATCTTACAAAGTTATGTCTAATAATTTAAAACATCCAAGATTACTTTTACAGTATTGTACATTTTTATTGTAATTGTAAATTTAACATTTTAATGCAATCCCACACAAATCTCACTGCAGAGTACACATCCACTACCCAGGTAGTTGCACCAACACAATTCCTTCATGTTGTTCCAGCACAAAATGATTAAGTTACATTTTTTTAGAAGTTTAAATGGACTGAACAAATAAATTGACAAAAAAAAAATGTGCTGTCTTAGCTCACTTTAAACAAGCAGTTTGAACAAGCAGCAATTTGTTATTATTATTATTATTTTTTTTTTAAAGTTAGATATATTGAGTGTATAGTGAGAAACACACAATGTTCTTGAAGCCGTTCATGACTTGAAATTATGCTTTGGCAACATTTCAAATTTGCATTGAACAGGTGGTAAAAGTAATAGCTCTCAGAGAATTCCCAGGCACAAGAAGTAATTTTGTTCTAAGAGGACATGAATGTATTTTACAAGATGAAGTCTCATAATTACAGTAATAACGACGTGGCATGAACACCCCCTATGCAGTCAGCTGGTCATTATAACAAAAGATGCAAAATGGCACCTGTTATGATTGTATGTAAAAGGAATGCGGGTGTCAGTGGTGCACTTTGAGAGACGGGAAAGTAGTGCAAGTTTTAAGTACTTATTTCTAATTTTAATGCACTGATATAATTTGACTGCTAAACAGTGCAACTGGCCAATCAGTATTGTGAATTCCAGGAAGCAGTTTAATAAGCATAATATGGTAACACTTTATTTTAATGGTGCCAATTATACGTTCTCTTGGCATAATCCCTTATGGCACCATATGGCCTTAAGTCACCACATTGACTATAATTACTGTCATTTTTCAACTACATGTCAACTTGCAGTCATTAGAGTATTAATATATGCTAATGCTTTATTGTGACAAAAGACTGTATGCTAATTTGCAAATACTGTACATGTCAGGCTACTGTAATCTACCAATCTTAAGTTTAACTTGTCTACAGATATTCTAATAATACTCTAATGACAGTTTGTTGACAAAATTACTTATACTGTGTACAGTCATTAGAATGTCTAAAGGGAACCATCAAAATAAAGTGAAGCCCGCATTTCTTCTGCATCAAAGCAAATAACACCTATAATGAAGCCAGGTTATCCAGCCTTGTTTACAGTCTTGGACAGAAAATGTGAGCATAACAGATTTCAAACTTGAGACTGGATCTAATTACTGTATAATCCAAAATAGGCATGGGCATAGTGCTTAGGTAATGTATGCGAAAAAATAAAATAAAAATGTTAGCAGTCTTACAACATGCAGCAATGATTAAAGGGGACAGAGAATATTACTGATGCCTGACGGAACAAGAACTGTTACAGAGGAATATACTTACAAGCTTTGGGGGATTTTAATTTTGTTAAATTGTAGAGCTGCGCTTATCTAGATGAAGGTCAGAGTAACCACTGTATATCTAAAAAACAAGCAAAAATAGACTTTTACATAGAATTTAAATTTAGAATAATGACAATTGTCTTTTGGCATGAGCTCAAGTTCATTCAGGTATGAGAAATTTGAAATGAGCAAACTGCAGGGCTAAATTTCAGTTCACCTCAGAGCACAAGACCTAAATTTACATTTTGCTCTCATCAAAAATGCAATGGTTAGTCTTCCCGGTTAACAGGATAGGTGAACCCATTCATCTCTGAAAACTCTGTTTCGGTGCTTAACTTGCTACAGCGATATTAGATAATGAACGACGAAAAAGGGGATGAAACATTTAACATGTTCTAGGCATTATGCAAATTTGTATTTGTTTTCCTCTCATCTTTTATACTAAACCAGGTCACTAAAACCCAAGTGCAGACAACTTTACACAGTCAGTACTTCTCACTGTACAGCAAGAATGAAACGATACCCTAGTCTAATGAATAAGTTAAAGCTTAGTTGTGCAATGACCGTGGTTGAAACAGGACACTTTTTAAACATCTGATTCTCAGCCTGGGAATTAATTGTACCAGAAAGCAGCAACAGGCAAAGCGCCACCGAGCTCACCCATAAGAAACACTCACATGAGGGAAAGAGTTCAGAAAGAGATCTCTTGGGATTTGCAGGTTCAACCAGTATATAAAGATAGGAGAGAAAACAAGCCCGTGAAGGACAGGGGATCCCAAGAGAGTTTACCTAATTTTCCATTTCACAGCTTTCTTGCTGGAAAGGATCCTTCATGTACAAATGAGACCGGACATAAACGAAATAGGCACTGCTGTACAGAGAATCCATCAGCTCTTGTGAGAGTTACAGTGGGAGCCAATGCTCTGATGAGCAGCGCTACAGTACATCTCTGAGTGAAGAAAGCTTTCAGGCTGGGCTACAGCAAATCAGTCAGCTCTCCTGGGACGTGGAAAATAAGCTGAGAGGTGCCCACACAGGGAGACCCAAAGACTGAAAGATACTGAAGGAACAGAACGACAATTTGGCAAAAAAAGAGTGTGTAGCACCTCTGACGGAGAGAATGCAGATGAACACCCTTTACTTAGGAAATGGTGACTGCCAGTAAAAAAGTGAGTTGTGGATTTAGGACAACTCTGAAGCAGGTAAAACAATGTCACAGAAATGTTATTTTTATTTTATGCTTTGATAACTCGGTGGATATTTTGTGTAAAATCATTTAATCACATTTTTATTCTGTAAAAGTTCCACCAATACTGAAAATAAGAGGCAACAGATGATATCACAAGTAATAGGGCCATAGTTAATAACATATACGCTTCTAATCTTTGATTTTTTAGTTATATAATGTTGGTGTAGTTCATATGCTGTTTCATTCATTCATTCATTCTCATTTTGGCTTAGTCCCTTTATTAATCTGGGGTCGCCACATCGGAATGAACTGCCAACTTATCCAGCATATGTTTTACGCAGCGGATGCCCTTCCAGCTGCAACCCATCACTGGGAAACATCAATACACTCATTCACACTCATACACCATGGACAATTTAGCTTACCCAATTCGCCTATACCGCATGTCTTTGGACTTGTGGGGGAAACCGGAGAGGAAACCCACGCCAATGTGGAGAACATGCAAACTCCACACAGACATGCCAACTGACCCAGCCAAGGCTCGAACCAGCGACCTTCTTGCTGTGAGGCGATCGTGCTACCCACTGCGCCACCGTGAGGCCCCATATGCTGTTTCAAACTACTAAAAAGGGCCAATAAAAGACAATTTGTTAGACAGCATAGGTAAATTTTCAACTTCAAATGTTTTCAGAGGAGAAATCGATACAGTTCAAATAGAAAGCAAAATAATAATAAAAATAGTAATAATAGGAGTCAATTCATGAAAGAAGTGTCTACACCCCAGCATTTATAAAATCATCAAGGTAATATGAATGAAATACAACATATATTGTGTCATTAAGCACTAAAAGCCTTCTTTGCATGTCCCATGTTTACAATAGAATCAGCTAAACAGAATCATTATCTCTTATTCCTTTCATATATAGGCCTATATTGCTATTTTTTCAAGTGAAAACACGAAAAATGAACCAGTTATTTTAGCTGACTTTAGACACACATCCAAAAGTGGCTCTAAATACATTATTCAAGTTTCCTAGAAGCATTACATAAACATCACACCCCCTTCTGTCAGGGGATTAAGAGACTGTAGGCATAAATCTCTTTCCCCCGGCTGGTGGATTGTTCCTCCATTGAATGTGCTGTGCTTTGCGGTACACCTGTTGCTCTGCCTCCAGGGGAAATCCAGCCCAGTACTATTACCGCTGTCACTGACTGTGTCACTCTACAAAAATGACATGTGGCCATTAGTCCTTGTAAATTTATTAATTAGCCTGGTAAGCATATGGTGGAAGGGGTTGGTGATGATGATGATGATGATCTATGGCGACATAAGGGATCTGTTAATTAATTGGTTGATGATTTAGTGATAATATTTTGACAGCATGATCACATGAGAGAAAAGTGGCTAATTCAAACAAATTCATATTATTTTATTTGTAAGAAAATTTGTATTTTTTTAAAAGTAGGCATGGCCCCAAACTTGACCCCTTACACTACCCTGTACATGGGGATAAGCAAATTGTACTAAAACGTATGAATGAGATTGTGTTAATTGGTACAAATTAGCCAAAAAGTTACAAATTATTGAGAATAATAACTGGATGCATTTTTTTTTTAAATCAAGGTTCCAAATAGAAACATCAGTGGGTGTAATTGTGATATCAAAACAATTAAGTTTATACATTTAAATCACAGGTGTCAATTCCAGTCCCTGGAGGGCCGCAGCTCTGCACAGTTTAGTACCAACCCTGCTTCAACACACTTACCTGGAGGTTTCAAACAAGCCTGAAGGACTCAATTAGTTTGATCAGGTGTGTTTAATTAGGGTTGGAACTAAACTGTGCAGAGCTGCGGCCTCCAGGAACTGGAATTGACACCTGTGATTTAAATCTTTAAAGCAACTTACAATAAATTCTTTACAGTATGTGTGTTTGTTGGAAAGCTGTTCTAAATAAATACAAAAAGTGAAGTGAAGTGAAGATTCATAAATCAAGTTGCCATGAAACAGAAGTTCAGATTGTCCTTTTTCTGCTATTGTGACGTTCATCCACTTTAAACGGTCATGAAATGACAAACAAATGAAGAGTGGTGGGGTAAATGTAGGTTAACCAATTGGATTGTTAAAATATGAGTGTAACAATATAAAGAGACAATAAACAAATTCAGAACGGAAACAAGACACCCCACCCCAAAAGGAATTCCATGTGACCAGTAAGTGAAGAAAACTGATTTCAAGGGGTAGGGAAGGTTATGGTATCTGATTAAGGTTTATGAGGACAAATAGATGTTTACAAAATAACGAAGTGCACACTGTTTATAACAAGAACTACTAAATACATATAAAAAAAATAAGAAAAGTATATTTGATTTTATGGCGACTTTAAGGTTTGGTTTGGAAGTCTTACAGATGGACATGTTTATGAACAAATAAATAAATAAATATCTGCCTGTGAAGGATCAGTGGTGGTCAAATGCCCTTTTGAGCCTCAGAATGCAGATCTAAATGTGCTGATCTGCCCTTCCAGCAGATTAACTGATCAAGTGACTCAGTATTAGACTTTTAAAGCAGCATTTGACTGTACTCTTCTCACTACTTATAGTTTATTGAAATAAACCTGGAAGCGAGAATATCTGGAAGACAGATTTCTAGCTTCAGCACATTTATCCTCATAGCTTCCGAGTCACTGATTTGAATACGGCTGTTTTTAAGCAGTCTCAGTCTGCTTCTTCGTCTTATTCAGAACAGGTGATGTTCACATCTATTAATGATTCTTGTGTGTGCATTCTTCCATTAAAGTGGATTGAATATTATATCACTATACATGGGTTTCTCAAAACATTCAACACTGCTGCTGAATCTGCAGCATAAAACAGACAGCATGACCCATAACCATTCCTGAACCGTTCCTTTAAGACTTTTTTCAAATGGGTTCATTTTTGCAAATCAGCAACAAAATGTAACAAATCAGTAACAACTGTTAAATGAATGACTGCGCTGTCATATTGACTGCCTATTTTCATTTTCATTTGCAAAATCAGCAACTTCATCAGAATTGTCAGACTGTATCATTTCATTAGACAAAAATGCCTAACGAAATTTCAGTTATGAAAATGTTAATGATAACTCTCTGCAAAATGTTAGCAGTGTTTGAGTAAAAATTTTGTAGACCTGTTGTCTTGTCAGATTCTAGTAGATTTACATTTTGAGACTACAGGTAGCTTTCAACACACTGTCCTTACATATTATAGTAGGCATTAATCAAGTGCCTGAATTATCACCATAATCAAACACCTAGAAGTCGAAGCAGAGATATACTTTGATGCAAAGCGACGGCCTATCAGGGAGTCTCACCGTCAGATCCCCCTCTTTGTATCTCCCCTGCTGTTAAAGCTGGCTGCTGATGTGTTCATTTGTGTGCGATGGTGCTTAGAGATGTTTCCCTACCCAGCTGCAATGCCCCCATGGCATCATCCCATTCCCTCAGTATGTGAATCAGTGTATTCACCCATCACAATAAGCTGTGGAACAACACCAGAACTACACAGACCACATACTGTTGTGTTCTCCACTGGGGAGAAGCCAGTGACATGCTTGATATCACATTGCCAACACCCTGTGTGGTTAAATCCAACGCAAAGCCCAAAACAGCTTTGCAGTCCAAAATAATTTAAATATGAGAAAAACTAAAATTGATATAAGTGCTGTAAATCTTATTATTTGCCCATTGGTTGCTTTGAAAGAGCTTTATTTAAGATGTTATAAACTTTTTGACAAAGTTTTACTGCAATGTGACCCATGTTGGTTGTTTATCTCTGGTGCCTGTGAACTATTTTCTTGTGGTTTTGAACAAGAATGCCAACATGTTCAGCATCTGGCTAGGGTGGCAAGTTTTTTCCAAGTGACAAAAAATTGTATTAAAAAAAAATAATTACAACAAAATGTCTAAATGGGACTATCAAAAAAGGGTTACCATAGGATTATATGAAGTATATATGATTATTTGTATAGTGCTGGGCAAAGACTACTTGTGATTAATAAATGTAATATAACAATGTATATACTGTACAGTACATAACGTGTGTGTGTGTGTGTGTGTGTGTGTGTGTGTGTGTGTGTGTGTGTGTTTTGTATATTTACTATGTATATGTAGATACACATGAATGCATATGTTTGCAAAAAATATGTAGTTATATTTAGACATAAATTATATATGTATATGATAGGAATTAAAAATATAAAATTATAAATTTACACATCTATATCAATATTTTATGTTTTGTATAGTTTTGTTTTTATTTGTGAGTGTGTATCATTCATACATAATAACTACATATTTATATATGTGTGTGTACATAACACACACATATAAATTAAGTAAAAAAATAATATATATTATTAAATATATTGTTTTACTCTTTTGTCCAGAAGCAGAACAGACTTGTGATCCATTCAGGTTTATGATCCCTCAATTGATAGATACTGTATACATATAACGCATGTCAGTGACCAAGATAAATGGTGAGGAGTACAAGAAACTAATTCTATGAAAACTAATGTTTAAAAACGAATGTATGACAATAAATGCTTATAATATTACATTTCTAAATTAGCAACACACCAACTCATCACAGATGGTCCGCAATGACTTGGCAGTCTCACGTCACAAGCAATTTCCCCCACAGATGCAACGGCTTGAGTCTTTCTCTATTTTCCATATGAATCCTCAGGTCAGGGCAAAATCCATGACTGTTCAGCCTCCTCTGATGATGGCAATCAGTCAATATGGAGAGACACATCCAATACTGCCCAGCTGCTCTATAGAGACAGGTCAGCTGTTAGTACTATTCCCCTCGCTGGTTCAACACAGATAAAGCAGGAGCCACAGAAAACAAAGGCAATGAATGTAGTTTTCTTTTTTTCAAAGGAAGTGTTTTATGGTTCTCTTGCTTTTTCTCCCATTGGGTGGTTCGGCTGTTGAGCTAAAGCGCAAGAGAATAAGATAATGAGTTTTGCTTCTGGAGCTGGATAGGGAAATTAAGGTGGTTTGCATACGTTTTTGTTTAAAGTGCATGAGCCCAGTGTCCACTGTTCCCACTTGTTTAGGGTTTCCAGCCTTGCAGTAATAATACCCTATTTAAAAAACATCATAAATTACTGTAAATGTTTGGAGGCAACAGAAATAAACCAGCGTCATTGACTAAACGCACCAACTAAAAGCTGGCCTAATGTCAATATACTAAAAACGGCTGCCGTCACGTTATCCAGGTGGATGCTGGTAATAATCCTTATTATTATTTAAACAAAATTGAATGTCCTCGTAGGAAATTGACTTGTGTATTAGTATGACAATTTAGTATGACATAAAAATAAATAAAGGTGCAATATTAGTTTTGTTTATAAGCAGATAATTATCATGAGGTTTATAATTATATATGCTGTCTTTTATTTTCTTCTACTGAAACTTGCAGACCTACTATCCATTCTAGAAAATGATGGGTTTTTAAAATTACACAATTATCATCCAACTTTTGGACTTTCTATCCATGACAGCTCTTATGGAAATGACAACGCTTAAAATAGATTTTTAATGCACTCATTTTGGACAGCCATTATTGGGGACAAGTTCACTTTAACATTATTATGCTGTTGAACAAAACCGGTTGAACAACAATGGCCGCTGTTTTGCTATTAAATAATTAAATAACGCCAGCTGATACTGCAAGTGCAGAGTTAACGCTTACCATGCCACAGACAGTGTGAATAAGATACGTTTTTCTCAGTTCAGTATTTTTGAAATGCCAAACTTCGAATTAATCACTGCAGTAATACGCTTTGAGCAAATGAGTAACAGGTAAGCTGAAATGATTGAAAACTTTCTCAGAGTGGCTTGGTCACCGGATAATAGTGGCAGCTCATGCATAATTGAATTAAAGGTGAGCTGACAGGAGTTGGTCGGGCTGGTAGGCTCGTGCTTTATTGTGGATACCGACGTCACTTGGTGCTGCGACTGCGTTTGTCTCACGCTGACACATGTAAACAGCTCTTTAGGCGAATTTGCGTTTGTAATGTGTAAACCCGCGTGATACGTTTATGTAACAGCGTGTTTATGTTTTTCACAGCTCGAAATGTAATAGACATGCGTTCAAACTTGCGGCTCAGAGGCTGGAGGTGCTCTTACCAGTCAACACCCAACATTAATGAGGTAAGAGAGAATTTAGCAGCGTTGTTTGGATACAAATGTGTAAGGTGTCTAAACCTACTTTTTATGTTAATCATAAGGATAAAGTTATTTATTTTACTAATTCAAGGCATAATATAAACTAATGAATTTACTCTGGATCAATAAAAATTTATCATGTTAATATTGATAATGGCTTTTAAAATGTGTTATATAATATGTGTCAGCTCAAAATATTACACTGTTTATTTATTAATTTCCAGAGAACATCTGCTACAAGTTAATTTACATTAAAGATTTATCTACCGTAAGTCATGCTATACAATTAGATACTAGATGCTACTAATATTTAGACCTCAAATTCACAAGTCTGTGTTAATACTAAGATAAAATTTATTGGAATTATGGGTCAAACAAATAGTGTACATTTAAGTACAGAGTAATATTAATTAACTGACATGCGGTATAAATTGGATGAACTAAATTGGCCGTAGTGTATAAGTGTGTGTATGGGGGCCTTCAAGTACAGGGTTGCGGCTGGAAGGGCACCCGCTGTGTAAAACATATGCTGGAATAGTTGGCGGTTCATTCCGCTGTGGCAACCCCTGATATATAAGGGACTATGCCAAAGGAAAATGAATGAATGAATGAAATTTGATAAAACCATGCAATATAATAAAAAAACAGTCTGTTTAAATGTGTAGACGTTACATGCACAAACCGCATTACAGTTACAGTTATATTTTAGTTTTCTGCATAGATTTTTTTCATATGTAATGTGCTCTGCATTGTTAATAATTGCTCATCATTTCAATCTGGAGGTAATAATTTTCAACAGTTTTGTTCAATGTTCTCTTTTGTGATAGTAAACTAGCAGGTTGGCTTATTGTTATTAAAAACAAAAAAATTTCATTCATTCATTCATTTTCATTTCGCCTTAGTCCCTTTATTAATCTGGGGTCGCCACAGCGGAATGAACCGCCAACTTATCCAGCATATGTTTTACGCAGCGGATGCCCTTCCAGCTGCAACCCATCTCTGGGAAACATCCATACACACCCATTCACACTCATACACTACGGACAATTTAGCTTACCCAATTCACCTTTACTGCATGTCTTTGGACTTGTGGGGGAAACCGGAGCACCCGGAGGAAACCCACGCCAACACAGGGAGAACATGCAAACTCCACACAGCTGGGGCTCGAACCAGCGACCTTCTTGCTGTGAGACGAACGTGCTACCCACTGCGCCACTGTGAGGCCACAAAAAAATATTTGTATTATATATTTTTTTAAGTAATGATTTTTTTATTTAGTGCAGCAGAATAAGTTGTTTGTTAATGATTTTTTTTGTGACAGAAAATCACAAATATTCCATGTTTACCTATTAATTGACAGTAAACATGCAATGTTTAATAATTTTTAAACTGTACATGTGCTTATCAGTTGTGGAAAATGTGCAGAATACTTTGCAATATTCCTAGTTGTCACTGATACTGTTACTTTCCCATGGTTTTATCAAAAAACAACACAAATGTCTAACGTGTTGTGTCTGTCTTTTAGCCTCAGGGCGAAATTCATATTTATAGAGGGGGTAATAAAAGACCAAAAAAAACATCACAGTTGTATTCATAGCACCTTCAGAGGTGGATTGTAGCCTGAAGACACTTTTTACATTGCATGTGAGAATGTTACTGTTTTGAATTAGGGCAATATTCCAGGTTAAATAAAAGATAATTCTTTGCTAAATATAAGTAATGTCATACTTAATATGAATGGATGTTGGTATGTTTAAACCAATAAAGTCAAAAATTATTGACAACAAACCAGGGCTGCATTTCCCAAAAGCATCATAATCTTAAGTAGATTGTAAAAATGATCGTGCGATTGATCTTAATGTTAGGGCCTGTTTCCCAAAAGCATCGTAACTGAAGTAGCACTTGAAAATTGCATTTCGTAGCACTTGAAGATCTACAAGTACTCTGGAGTAATCATTAAAGCACTATGTGCCTTGTAAGAAGACCTAGTTAAGAGGACAATTGCCAGATTACACCTCTAACTTTATTCAAGTGCAGTCCCAATACAGAAGTCCATATAACATTATTTTTGACCATATAATATTCATATAAAATTGTAGCTAATATGTTTAAACATATGTGTACATATTTGGTGGTTCATTCCACTATGTCAACCCCAGATAAAGCAGAGAATAAGCTGAATGAAAGTGAGTATATAAATAAATATAGATAAATAAAGGGGCAAAGACTTTTTCATGCCACATTATATGTTATGACTTGTATGTCATTTATGTAATTCTTATGCACTGCCTTATATCAAATTTCTATATGGGTGTGATTATAATTAAATGTTTTGTACTTTGTTTTAGTCTTTTTGAATTCATTTCTGAATTAAAAAATAAAAACCACAGAAAACAAACAAAAATAGAAATACAAATCTAAATCATTCATTCATTCATTTATTCATTTTCTTTTCGGCTTAGTCTCTTTATTAATCTGGGGTCGCCACAGCGGAATGAACCGCCAACTTATCCAGCATATGTTTTACGCAGCGGATGCCCTTCCAGCTGCAACCCATCACTGGAAAACATCCATACACACTCATTCACACACATACACTACAGGCAATTTAACTTACCCAATTCACCTATACCGCATGTCTTTGGACTTGTGGGGGAAACCGGAGAACCCGGAGGAAACCCACGCAAACACGGGGAGAACATGCAAACTCCACACAGAAATGCCAACTGACCCAGCCGAGGCTTGAACCAGCGACCTTCTTGCTGTGAGGCGATTGTGCTACCCAATGCGCCACCACATTGCCAAATCTAAATCAATTAATAAAAGAAGTTAAATAAAATAGAATATGCTTGAAAGACTGGGAAAATAGAGAAATAAAGATAACCTTAAAAAAAATCAAAGAAGTCAATGACTGGTGCATAAAACCATCCATGTACTTATTCAAAGCCTTATGTTTTTTTACCTGAAGCTTTTTTCCAACAATTTTGTGTCTTAATCTGTAGGTAGGTGCTTTATATAGACTTGTCTTGATTGTTAATCTGTATGAGATGACGATTATTGGCTTAAACATTCAGTATACAACTCCATAAGGCTATATATGATTCCAAAGTAGCACATATAAGGAGTTCTAGTATGATCATGTTACATGCATTTTTGGGAAACACATGGAATTGCAATAAGATTCTCAACGTTGCAAAACTCTCTTAAGAGCCAAGATATATCATTATAGATCATATAGATCTGTTATATTTAGAGAATAATTTCTTATTTTTTTTATATTTTTAAAAAGGTTAAGTTTTACACCGGCGGCATGGCGGCTCAGTGGTTAGCACTGTCACTTCACAGCAAGAAGGTTGCTGGTTCGAGCCAGTTGGCATTTCAGTGTGGAGTTTGCATGTTCTTCCCATGTTCGCGTGGGTCTTTTCTGGGTGCTCCGCTTTCCCCCACAGTCCAAAGACCTAGGTGAATTGGGTAAAGAAAAATTGGACATAATGTATGAGTGTAAATGTGGGAGTGTACGGGTGTTTCCCAGTACCTGGTTGCGGCTGGAAGGGCATCTGCTGCGTTAAACATATGCCAGAATAGTTGGCAGTTCATTCCACTGTGGCGACCACTGACAAATAACCTGAAGCAAAATGAATAAATGAATGAAGTTCTACACCAATTTTTTTTGTACTTTGCAGATAGTGGATAATGAGTATTCCTGGCAACTTCAGCAAAATGCTGTGACACCATGGAGGAGTATGAGGACCAGATGGGAGGACCCAGTGAGAGGAAGACGAACGCCCCCGTTTTTATCATTTGATGAACCATGGAGATCAGAGCGCACACCTAGTCCTTTTTTATTCTTGGGTCGGACCCGCAGTGTTCCCGAAGCTCTCCATTGCTTTAATAGGCCACCTTTACAATCAAGTTTCTCCTCTGTAACCATCACCGCCCGGAGTTTGTCTCCTAAAAGGGATTGTACGGCTTACTCAAGCTCAACATTTCGCCCTCTCAACATGCCTGACAGACCGCCCTCTTTCAGTGGCCGCAGTGAATATAAAACCGTACACACCTTTGATGAGACTGCATTGTCTCCTAGATGTGGTGCGGTTGCAGTGACTGTGACAGACTGCAGAGAACAACATTGTGCTAGTAAAGACCATAACAATTACCAAACTTCACCATCCCACCAAAACAACTACACAGAGAATGAAGAACAAACAGACTTTTCATCCCCTTTAAAACGCCCTATCTTTCGCTCCTGCGCTCAACTGGACCTCCTTCCACCCCAGCTGTCCAGATCCACTTTGTACATTGACAAATCCCTCTCAATCTCTCTTGGACAGACTATGTATAGATCCACTCTGTCCCTTTCCCTCCGAAAACCATCGTTTACTCAGAGCCTGGAGAAACCCAGGACAATGTTTCAGCCTAAAAGGTCCTACAGCAACTGGGACATGGCAAACGCTGGCATTGATGGAACAGAAAGGCTGTCCCAGCACCTGAAGGATGGTGGTGGTGGTGCCTTTAGGAGTAATGCTGGCTCTGGCTCTGACATGCTGCGTTCCACTTTAACATCATTGCCATTCAGAACAAGGTGCCACTCATCTTCTGCCGCCTTCACACTGAATGGAAAGGCTAATGATGTCTTAGGGCCTCCGCAGAGCAATCTAAGAGCCAGACAGGCATTCAGCAAGCCATCAGGTACCTATATCACCTCCCTGCTCCTCAGCAGTCATGCAAATATCCATTCTCTCTCCCCCCCCTCTTGCTGTTTCTCTTATTTATTCTGTAGCAATGCTGCTACATTACTTTCGGACACACCATGTGATATCTTAGCTAGTGCGGTTTCATTTTAACATCTCCTACTCTGGTTGCACACCTTCTGATTGGTGGCTCATGAATTGTTAATGAGACGGCCTCCCCTCAAGCTCCTCGGTGATGGCAATACATTGTCTGAAAAACTAAAAATGGCTTTGTGAAAACAAAAGAATGCACCTGGAAAATTTCACTCCAGGGGAGCGTTGCATTGGCGTTGGCACAAATGGTCAATATAAGCATATTCTGACATTGTTTGATATAGATGCATAGTGAAACTTCATAGTCGGAAGTTTGTTGCAAGGCAGGATTTTGGATTTTAATAGGGAGATTCTTAATTTTGGAATATTGAGATGCTTTTTGAATAAACCAAAACAGTAAATTGTGGTATTATCAATAGCTACTGTATGTTTCCACCCAAGGATGCAAATTAGACATTTGTGAATAAAGCACATTTATTTAGGTTTTCCTCCAATGAGGTAAAGAGAACAAAATCATCACTTTTTGATAAACTGGCACCAAATATTAACAACAAAAATGGAATTTGCTCTGGTAGGAGAAGCCAGTGTGGGCCTTTTTTCTTATATAATAGATTACTTGCACCTCAGAATACGAAGTGCATTGAACGCACGATGGCTTTTGGAGGTGCAAGACCACTCATTGAGAGTACAGATGCTCAAGACAGTTCTGAGAGGTAATAATACTTTTGCTAAGGGATTTTAGAATGACCAATGCAACATTTCAGATGTAGTGCAATGCGAGCAGTTAATTGATTGGTTTGTCCGTTAATGCCGTCAATCATGGTTATTTTTGTTTGTCACATGAACTATTAAAATCATGTTAATATCACACTCTAAATTTTTTTTTTTTTCTTATTCTATAACGAACTTTATCTTACTCAGTAGTGCACAAAGTGTATATGGGCATATTCAAAATGTATGTGCATCTTGGAGTTTTCACTGAGCATCTTTTCATGCAATATTCCAAAATGTGCATAAAAATAGATGTATGGAGAAAAATAGGTGGATAGCTACTGTTTAAAACTGGTATTTTTCCTTGCAGGATAGCTATCGAAGTAGATGCATGGTCAGATACTGATTTTTACAAAGGAATTTACTCTTTTACAAAGGAAGCAAGCGAGTGAGTGGGAGCTGCTGAAAAGAAAATAGTGTGAGTTTCAAATTTCTTATGCGAGATGATGCATCATTGACTCCACATTACCTTGCATCTGCTGGCCCCTATTCTGGCTCTGTATGGCTAAATACATTTTCTCACGATGAGCTGAAGGAAAACTCCCTCTCTGCCGCACACTGATCTTTTGCATGTGGTTTGTGAGGCATGGAACGGCACAACTGCATGACTGGGCTCTGATGAACTAACACCAGGTACCACTGCAGTGAGGGCACACAAGGGCACTTATCCACAAGTCTTAGTTTATTTATGTGCCAATCCTTCACGGTCCTTTTGCAACCCTCTGCATCTGTCTTTTAAATCAGCCTGTCTCTCTCTCTCTCACACTGATCTGGACATGCTTTAGTAAATGGGATTTTAACTTTTATTTCAGAGCCAATTGTAAATACAATGGCAGAGTCGTCTGTGATAATCAAGAGCTCGGATGGGCTCAATGAGAAACGCTTTAGAAATACAACATCATACTCTGACTTGGAGGATCAAGAGATAAAAAGAACTGTTATGACATTCATATAACAAGATAAAATATATAAAAATGTTTTTCAGAAGTTATGAGACAGTTTATCAGTAAATTATTGCAAAGACAAAAAGGTTTTAGAGCTTTTCATGAAAACACTGTCCAAAAACAACCAGTTTTACCAATATTACATGAAAGTATTTGTTTGTTTAGGTTTTTTTTTTTCTTTTAAGGATAGTTCATCCAAAAATGAATATTCTGTCATCATGTACTTACTATCCACTTGCTCCAAAAATGTCTTTTTTATTGAACACAAAAAAGATACATTGAAGAATATCCTAGATATATTGAAGATATATATTGAAAAGAAATATTAAAACATTATCAAAATTTTGTCAGCAAAGAAAGGACTATTCTCTATTATCAATATGTGACATAAATTTGAACAGATTTTTAAACACATCTGAGCAATGGTAATGCTGATTCTTGGTCTTACCACTATTAATACACCAAAGCTTAACAAAATTTATTCAGCCAAGTCCTCATTAGAAAAAAATCTTCTGCCAAAATCTCCTGTTTCTCACATAATTTTCAATTGCACTTGACAATATGTCACATTACTGAATCGAAATGTGATGGAGTCAGTGCTTTTTCACAATGTTTTTAAATAGTGAAAGTTTACAGACCATACACAGTAGTGTAATACTGACCTGCATGTCTTACACTATTTATATGTGTTAAAATGTTTGTTCTCATCAATGTGTGTGTGTTTATAGAAAGTGTTTGTAAAGTTGTGCTGTGTAAGGTATTAAGCTAACATCATTGTTCATCTGTACAGGAGTCCCTCAGGTGTGTCGAAGGGCCCCCCATGAGGTCAGAACAGTTTCCCTCACTGCTGAGAAAGTCAGAAGACTTATTGAGTGGCCGGCTTCTCCTCATCTAACTAATTGTACCTGTGGGTCCAGGACTAGTCAGCAGGATACTAAACCCCAGTCGCTTAGCTTGAAGGTATGGGTTTACTGAGGGAAGTATGACTTCCATCATATTTTCCTAAAGGTTTATTTAGAAAGACAGCAAACATCACTTCTTATATCTGTTTTATATCATATCAATACCTCAAATCTGTTTTTGTATTTCAAAGTCAGTCTAAACCAAACTCACATGTGGTTTGAAATCCAATTAAATTTCTTTTTTTTTCCTAATGTTGTTTTGTTTAGATAAGATTTCACATCTGATTTGATTACTGCGGAAAGTAAGGGTAACACAGGTTTCATTATTTTACACTTTAGCATGTGTCCCGTTTGTGTGTTGTTGTTTTTTTGTTTAGTTTTTTTTCAGCAGAAAATAATGATTGTCGTCAGTTTCTGCCATAATTAACAGAAGACGCCCACTAAAATGTATTTCAGTTGAACAATAGTTTATAAAACTAAAAAGTCAAAATTAGAGCAAGTATTTAAAATAACTGAACTCATCTCTTATATTTCACACGTTTTTTCTTTTCAAAAAAGAAATGTGTCTAATGTATTTTAAACATTAGACACTTCGCTTGCTTTTAATATGCTTTCTATTTATGTAAAATAACTTTTTTTTTAAGATGCTAAAGTGCAATGTCTCTTGTTTGACCCATTTATGTTCATAAGCCGATACCTACACAACCACACAATGGTTAGATTATGGATGCTATTAAAATTGTATACTATTTTGTATATTAAAAACACAAAAAATAAAAAAACTGTTGTTTTATATGCTACAACTGACTTTAAGCTTATTGATACTGTCATTTGTTAAGGATTTCAGTTAAATGTTAGTAAATTTTCAATCTTTTTTTAGATTAGCTTTGAGTATTAGATGATGAAAGGGTAATATAAATGTAAAAATAGGCTAAATTAGCATAAGCAATTATATATGCCATATTAAAATGCATCTGATATCGAAAAAAGTTAGTGTATATTGTAGATGCCTACTCAAAATCAAATAGAATTTTTGCCTCAAGTGAATCAAGTTTTACTCAAGTTTACTTTCTAACACCCAGTTGTGGTAAATCTTAAATATACACTCCAGCATTTCTACCGTGGAACAAACCTTGTGTTCATATCCAAATGTGTGTAGGAGGCCCTTGAGCTGTTTCGGCCAGATTTCATCTCTCGCTCTCAGAATCGGGTGCGACGCTTGGAACTGAGGGCCAGAGAGAGGCGGAGCTTACAAACAGCTGAATTTATCATGGGCGTGGAGACTGTTAATCGAAGGCAGAACTGGACCAAGCCACACCCACTAAGTGGTAAGATAGTCTGTTTTCATTAGCATCCAATGCACAGTTGAAGGAGCTGCGGTACTACAGATCCATTGCTGCAGCAATGCAGGCCGTTCAATCAGTTGTCCAGCAGGAGCAGTACATTACTAACAATGCGTCAGTGCAGCAAATGCTACAAACTGTGCCAACAGTGAATATAAATGTCATCATCTTCAAAGTTTTAGGACAAGCATACTGCAGTGAGGCATGTTACTGATGCCATCACAGGAAGACAGACTGCAGTAAAATATTTGGTGCATTAGAACTTGGGAAAAATCTGAACAAACTTGAATGTATAAGCTTATAAAGCAAACAGATTCAATCAAGATCTCTAAAGACCTCTGCCTGTTTCATTGTGGCACTGTTGAGAATGAACAATGAATCTTAAAAAGTACATCAAGTGCATCCTGTTGCTCCTGCAGTTTAATGATGCCCCCTATTGGCTCCAGTGTGGTTCTACAATATACTGTAAAAATGTTTTGATTTGAAATGTATTGTATGTGCAATTGCAGCACTTATTTGGTAAGCTTATAAGTGCGTTAATTGGAAAATTTGATTTGCTATTAGTTAAGTCTGACCATGACGTTCTTTGAAAAATGAGATTGAAGAGTTAAAATGAAGCAAAATATTAAGCTTTCTAACAACCTTTCCATTTTACTTTTATCCTTTATTCTCCTGCTGAATGTGTTTTATAGATAACCTTTTCAAACCCAGGGACAGAGCCATTTCAGGCAAGGAGATGCAATGGAGATCCAGGCGGTGAGTTTTTGCATACACACACTCGCAATATCACACACACACTTATCAGTGCAAAAACACAATATGACCCCTTTCTGATAAGAACAGTGTTTGCTTATCTTTCTGGTGGAATGAAAGCCACCAGATTAGATGAAATATAGTGGATAAAAGTACATATTGACATATATCAAGATATTTATTTGTGTTGCTGTATGCTGTATGTATGTCTGTTTGGGTAACGTGATGGATCACTTTCTTCTCCCATCAACAGTAGCTGTTTTCATGGCATTATGTGTCCATCATCCTCAGTCTGTGCTTGCAGGATTTACAACAAACTCCCTGAGGTGACCAAGAAGAAGGAGGAAGAAAGGAAGCGAATTGTGACCGAAACCAACAGGCTGAGGGCAGAGGTCTTCAAAAAGGTAATCTTAAGAGGCATAGTTCACCTAAAACAGAAAAAAAATAAAGAATTTTATTTTAATTTACTCACACTATACAGTGCTCAGCATAAATGAATACACCCCATTTTGAAAATGAATATTTTTATCCATTTCTCAGTGAATATAGGCAATGTATTTTGGTGCATTTAAACAAAACAGATTTATTAAACAGATATATTTATTAAAATAATATTTAAGTCACCAAACACATTTAGAAATTGAAAGATAATACAATTAAATTCAAGCAAAATATTGCAAAAAAAATATTACAACCTACAAAATAAAAAACTAAAATTTTACATTTTTTCCTCTTTTTAGAATTTGTATTTGATATTTTTCTATAACATAAGTTTGGGTGTACTAGATTTTGGACTGTTTTCGTAAGTTGTTTTGTTAGATAAGCTCCAGATTTGGCTTCAGTACTGAATAATCTAATGTATATGCACAAATATAATATTGTATAGCTTCCTATTAAATATAGGAATTAATATTTTATGAACTTAAAAGATAGATTTGTGAGGGGTGTACTTGTATATGCTGAGCACTGTAGGTGATTTTTTTCTTTAGTGGAACGCTTCAAAAGCATGGTTCTTGGGAGTTCATAAAATGCCAAGGCTCTGTGTTAATGTGGTTCTGCCACAGACGGGTCATTTCAGAGCAACATTTCAGCTTAAAGTTGTCTTTGATGTTATGCTGAAGAAAAAAGCCACATGCATGTTGGATGTCCTGAGGGTGAGTAAGGCCATTTCCACACATACATGGGTATTTTTATAGGAAGCTTTTCACTCATTCGTTTCAAAAATGTAAAACCACGCTATTTCACATCATCAGCATTCCAAACCAACATGTGATGATATAACTTTAACAATAAAGCCATGTTGCCCAATCAGAAACTTGCAAAAGGAGATAGCGACAAATAATCTGATGTCAAAAAAGGAGAAATTGTTACAAAGGATAGATGCTGACATCATGAGGAAAAGGTTCCTGCTTTGGACTGGCATTTTCTTGCAGAAGTGTCCAAAAAGTTTTTGTTTCAGTCACTTGATACTGCATTTGAATGTGGACCACAAGCTAAACAACACAGAAAAAGCAGCAGTTTTGAAAATATCTATGTTCTTGTTGACAGTGCCTAAATCAAAAGAAATATATTCATTTCTGGGTGAATTAAAAAGCAAAGTAAAAAGGATGCTAACAAAAAAAGTTTTTGTCTTCCAGATTTTTAGAGTTAGTTGGTTAGTTTGTTTCTTAGTTATTTAGTTGGTTAGTAAAATAGTTAAATTGAAAAAAAGTTAAATAATGACATATCCCGAGGTCTAGGTATCCTTGCACATATGACACATTTAGTTACTCTAAACTGTCTTTTCCATTTTAATAGAACAAATACATTACTGTCATGTAACAAGCCATTTTTAGTCCTAAACCAAATTTTGTTTCATAAAAGTCAATTAGTGGTACCCTGTTGTGTGGAGAGCATCCCAGGTCACATATTGTGGTTTCATCAAATAAGTGTGAGATTTGACATAGTGAGGTGGTTTTGATAATATTCAAATTTGTCCAGTTGATGTCACAGGGAGCCCGAGAGCAGAGGTTGCAGCTGTGAACTCTTTTAAACTCCTGTGAGCTTGGTTAAGCTCTGAATAAAGCACAGCTGTTGATTGGAGAATGATTGGAGAAGCCATTGAAGGCATAGATGTGAGAATGTACCTTGAAAAGCTGCTAGTGAAAAACAAAACTAAACTTTATACAGACATGTTCATAAGAACAGTTAAATAAAATAAGTACATTTTTAGGACTTATGAATGCAGTTATGTAAGGAGAATGTGTTTAAAAGCAAGTTCAAAAGCTTGTAAAGAATAGGAACATATGTGTTTTATAGCAATATAATATATAATATATGCTTTTCCACTGGAATGTCTAATGAATTTTTTCAAATGTGTTTTGTTGTTGTTGTTGTTGTTGTTGTTTTTAGTTAATTAAAAATATGTGTAATTCATTAAAGCGATTAGTTGACTAATAATATGTTTATGCTATTAATGTAATTTCTTAAGTACAGTACATACAGGATATGTATATATACGTATATGTATATAGAGAGAACATGGTTTAAGTTTGAGGGCTGAGGACTGCCATCAGGACTATGTTTGTAATTTATAACATTGACTACCAAAGTAACACTGAGTAGGCTACCACAGCACTGAGTAACGCTCAAGCATCCTACTTTTCTGTTTTAAATTATTTTGACAACAGACAAGCATTTGCCAGGAGTGTTTGCCAGCAATTATATATTTTGGGTTCATCCTTTACCCATTTTAAATGATTACACATTTTTAATTTTCGTCCTGGCATAATTATTAGCATGTGGATCAGCCAGAGCAGTGGTAATGAACTTCCTGTCACTGACTCTGTGACTTTGCCTCACATTGGATCAGAAAGAACTATGTCTGGATTCAAACTCGGGTCGACACAAAGCACAATCATGCTGCTTGTCAGAGTGCTGCCCTTGAAACTCAGAATAAATTAAGATTTTTTTAAACTACTTAATTGAAACCTTTGCTCAGTTTTCTGTCTGTCATTTAGGACATTTTTGTCAACACTTTTTACTTAAAAATCAGATTGTTCTGAACACAATGGCTCCATACACCCTGCAGCTAAATTCTATTGTAAATTGTTCTATTGTAAAATCCTTTAATGCTTAACTATTTTCTGTGGACACATAATTCAGTAATTTATGGACAACCACATTTTACAACTAAAGTAAATCCTTAAAAATTCAGGAAATGACAACCGCATTTACATAAATTCCATGTAGTGTCCATGCAGGCTGTGCTGAACAGTATATGCTATTGATGTATTTAAAAATATATTTGTCTCTTTCTTGTGTCTGTAAGAAATCTGTTGCAAGAAATCACAGGGAGTGAGATGTATCTTGATTGTAGTGCACATAGTACACTCAATAGTGTTTTTTGTTTTTAAAAAGAAGCAAAACAAACAAAAAAAAATGAAATAACAACTAAATAATAATGTACACAAACTCAAATAATTTATCTTGGAAATAGGTCACTTGCCAAATAAAAAACAAGGATTAAACCTGCTTATTTTATTAATACTGGGACATTTAAGCACAAAGATAATAAGTGTTACTTAGAGTAATTGGAGTTTGCAACACAACATAAGCTCTCTGTGAATCAGCCACCCAGTTCAGAAATAAAATACAAAGCATCTGTTCATGATGTTTAGTAGCACTTAAAATTGTTAACCTTAATGTTTCTCTCTATTCACTGTAATTTTAATTTAGTCAAAAATAACAGATAACAGAATGCACAGGATGCTTGAACGTTGTATTACATGTCAGTCATGTTTGGCAGTGAATCGTAATCCAAGCTCTGGGAATTCACTTCTGAATATAAAATGTCTTGTTTATTCTGGAACTTCACAGTTTTTGTGTTGTTGTTCTATTTTAATCATTTAAAACTTTATTTTTGGATGCTTTCTCATGCCCCTTAGTTGGCCTGTCTGAAAACCATTAATCTCAGTTTTGGACTTAGCATTAAAATGAGCATTTAAAAAAATCATTTCGGATTCAGAATTCAATATGACAGTATGTGATTTATGTTGTAAAACAAAATGTGAAAGCACATTCAAACAGTGTTAAACAGCTTGAAAACAGCTATTCTAAAAGCCCGTTGGAAATTGGTTGAGGAAAAGTGGAGTGAATTAGCCTTCCGGACTGGCCTACAAATTGACGTCATGACCGAACAGCTCGGTTTACTTTGTGCTGATGCTGTAAGAGTGAACTCTCTGAAGTGATCCTCCAGGCCGACCTCTAATGACCCCCGCAAGGACAAACACACCTGAGGCTTCAGTCTCCTAATGCGATCTGTCACAACTGTCAGCCCAAGTGTACTAGCGGAGAGGAAACTTGTGCTGCTCTGTGAAAACCTTCCCTCTGGATAGAAACAGCAGGTGCTGCTTGTTGCCAGACTGTCTGATCTCACCTTGCTGAACTTTTACCTCCAAACTGAAGTATCAAGTCATATATAAAGGCTCATGAGGCGGATTGGTGCTGAGAGTCTCAACAGTGCTTCTTGGAAATGATCATACATATGCAACCTGACCGTTAGATGTAACCTGCTTAAAGGAAAACAGTTTTGGAACCTTTTCATTAAAAAAATAGTTTCGTCATATATAAAACGGTTGTTTTAAGAACTGTTAACTGAAAGACTTTGTGGAACCCTAAATGATTCTTCTGTGGCATTTCTGTGGCATTATTATTACATTATTATCATTATTCACTGATAATTTTGATTTGCACCCTAGCCCTTCGTGACAGAAATAGCAGTTATTAAAATTCGTAATGTTTATTTCACAAATTGCATTACAATAGTTTTTGTGCTTGCTATATAGAATGTTATATTTTTGTTTATAATTTGTGAACAATACAAAAGCTACTGTATGACCCAAAAGATCTAAATAATGCACACATCATAAGTGCCACTTTTGTGATTATTTTTCCATATTTATAGAAACCTGAAAGCTCCAATTGATTCTTTTTTATATAATAATAGCTTAAGAAAGACCATTTCTCCTTTACTCCTTTTGTGTTCTATAAGAAAACAATTTGACAGTGAGGTATTAGCAAGTTATTCCTTAATTTAACATATGAATTGCACTGTCCCTGTCCTCCAGCAGAGGTCAGTACAGTTTTTGAAATCATTCTGCCTATTGAACTACTGTTTGATATCCAGGGCCCATATTTATCAAGGATCTGAGAATTACTCATAAGAACAGTGGTAACTTAAATTGATTTAACAATACATAAATTCTTGCCACACAGCTGTACTTAAAAGTTACTTGTAATGCATCTCAGTTGTAATTTAAGTGAAGTGTAGAAGTAAATCTTAAATGTCAGTCTTAGAGGTGATTCTGGCAATATCACAACCTACTGTAGGCATGGACCAATAACTGAGTAGATTATTTAAGAATATTTTCAGAATAATTCATATTGAATGGCAAATTCCTAACAGGAGTTTATACATTCAACACACATTTGACAATAAATCATTTAAGATCATGTATTTTGATATACACATGACATTGGAAAGTGGGCAACAGCAAGGAGCAACTAAAATAAAAATGATTTACTGGCACAAGGTTGTATAGTATTTGTACCTAGCCTCTAGCACACCATCTAAGAGAAAATTTAGTTTAATTTGTGGTCACAAACTGGAGAAAAAACACAAGGGAAGCAACAAACGGCTATCGCTTTTTGATTTTTTTTTTTTTTTTTTTAATGCCACTCACATAATTTAAAATCACCATACAGTTAATATGGTCACTAAAACATCTTTCCCATGCAGATCTGAACTCCACTGCACCACCACAAACCCCTACTGGCAACTCCTGACCACTCGAGAGACCTCTCAAGCTGTCTTAAATAACTGGGAGAATAAGAGTAATCCTTATAGCTTTAAGAAATTTGATAACTTTTATACTTAATTTTGAAGGTAGAAGTAAATTTTATGAATTCTCAGCACTTAAGTCTTGAGAAGCTTGATAAATACAGGCCCTGATTAATTTCATTCAGCAGTGATTTATTCATGGATTCCTTTGGCTTATTTCATTGACAGACACAACCCTTTTACTTACAGGATGCTTGTGATACAAAGGATTGTGTCAACAGTTTCTTCCCTGATTTTGATGTTTAGTTTGTTGAATTTCACAACAAGACAGCTTTCATTGGTATTTTGGATGTATTTGTTAACGGGGTAATCCCTGTTTCTGTAATGATAGTTAAGGACATTAATAGTGTAGTTATATTAATGGGGTATTTTACTATAGTTCATGTATTTTCCCTCATGTGGTTATAAATCATTATGATTTCTGATCTGTTGACCACAAAAGGAAATATTTTGAATAATGCTGGTTGCTGTGACCCATCGAACTCCATAGAAAGAAAAAAAAATACTATGGAAGTCAAGGAAGTCCTTTGGGGAATGAGGGTTAAATCTGTAACCAAGAGGTTCACCTTTAGTCGGTCACCCCGAGTTATTTCAGAACGACAGATTGGGGAAATCTATGTAAAGTGCCACAGCAGCTGAATCTGTTATGCGTTTGGGGAGATGTATGGCAAGCGAGTAGCGTGAGCGCACAAACAGCACCAAAGGCTTAAGGCTGATTTATACTTCTGTGTCCAGTGCACACCGATGGTCCAGCGCATACCCTTCACTATGGCTGATGCCAATGCTCACGCCCACCTGTCAAATATTGTAACTACACGTCGCTATAATGTGTAGCATAAGCTCTGTGATTGGCCGGCTTGGTAGCTTTGACAATTGTGGGTGGGTTTTGGTAACATGTACAGTATGTTGGAAAAGCATTTCAGATGCTGCAGAGGCCACTCGCTATCCAAATGGGGAGACTCTGTGACAATATACGCATATGGGCTAACCCTATCCAGAGTGAGCACTACACATGAGTATAGGTTGGTTCAGTGATGTAAAATATAATTTTGACTTGAATAAGATCTGTTAATTAAGACATTACCAGACTTTTCATTTCTTTCCATGAAAAATACAAAATCATACCTTTTAGTACAAAATTAATGTGCACAAAATACCCAATAAACCAGAACCGGAAGTCAAGTAATATTGAGTAGGTGGGATTTAATTTTGTGCTTCTCCTCTAATCTATCACTTACAGCAAACTAGCGGTTGAGTGGGCATGTCTAAACATATTTCCCCAAGGCATCAAACTGACATCATCAGAGAAAGACTGACGTTCCAGAACAGAAGCAAAATAATTTTGATCGAAGATTACCAAAGCAAACGTTTTTTCAATATAAACTTGCTTGGATCAGTTGATCACTTTAAGGATAAAAATGTGCGCTAACAAAAAAAACATTGTAAATTGTAAACACATATTCAACTAATTCTAATCTACACCAGAGGATTAGCTGACCAGAGAGCAGCATCATATATAGCCAAGGACATGAGAGCCAAGCAGAAAATACAATTAATAAATGGGAAACCGCTTGATAGTATGATGGAGCACAGATAGCAGGTTATCATTGCTCCCGGGGGACATCGCCACCCAGGGGGACAGGCGGCGAGAATTCTGGGTAATCAGTAGATTACACAGTCACTTCCCCCTCATTTCTCCAGCACTTGACCTGAGTGTGCATGTGCTCTGAAGACGAGGCTGCTCGGATGGTTGCAGTTCTGCTAAAAGTTTCCTCTCCTGTTTCTCCACAGAAACTTCTGGATCAGATTCTTCAAAGACATGGTGACTGAGGGAAGTGCCTGTTCACAAGATTCGTATCCCCGCGCTCTCCTTGCCTGAGGCAAAGAACTGAAGATGAGCAAGACCTTTGCAGCTCCCTCCTGAGAGCAGAGCTTGATGCATTGTTCTAAATATAAAACACCTTTTACTGGACCTGCATGGGGTGAATCCACATGATGTATGGATGCATGTGTGAGTCCATGCTGTGTGGTTGAAAGAACATGTTTGATATTACAGTATAAAGCCACATACTGTAAGACTCTAGGCCATGGGTGTGTTTAGGAAAACGACAATGTATCATTCATTCATTCATTTTCTTTTCGGCTTAGTCCCTTTATTAATCTGGGGTCGCCATAGCGGAATGAACCGCCAACTTATCCAGCATATGTTTTACGCAGCAGATGCCCTTCCAGCTGCAACCCATCACTGGGAAACATCCACACACACCTATTCACACTCATACACTACGGACAATTTAGCTTACCCAATTCACCTATAGCGCATGTCTCTGGACTTGTGGGGGAAACCGGAGCACCCGGAGGAAACCCACACCAACTGGGGGAGAACATGCAAACTCCACACAGAAACGCCAACTGACCCAGCCAGTGCTCGAACCAGCGACCTTCTTGCTGTGAGGCGATTGTGCTACCCACCGTGCTGTCCACGACAATGTATCTTCCAGTTTACCAATCATAGTATGACACATTGTTGGATAAATAAACTAACTAACTAGCTAGCTAGCTATTCATGGCTGCTTTGTTGCACATATCTCTGAACTTTTGTTAGTGATGCCATGCAAAAAACAGTTAGCCTAAAAAGCATGCTAATGCTGTCTCTATGGCGGTACACTGGAGGAGACCAGAGGCCATTTTGTGATTGGTTAAGAGCTGCTTCACTTGAAAAAGGTAGCATTATGTTTTTTCCAATGGCAAGTCAGTTCCTCTAATCTTCCCAACGCTATATACATTACTTACTGAATGACTGACTGACTGACTGACTGACTGACTGACTGATCGACTGACCCACCCTCCTCCTTCCCTAAACCCATCCAATAATGTTTTCAAAAGCACCGATTGACCCGCCCACCCACTTCCCTAAACCCAACTGACAATTTCTCACCCTGTTATTTAGATGTTTATTTTATTTTTTGGCTTTTGTTTTTATCCCTGTCGTCGTGGTCAACTCCTTTTTGCTTTTCAAGTCCACCAATGTACATGGTGAGCTAACTGGACAAACTGGTAACAGCAGGAAAGCCGTCCAAACGGAGGTAAATGGTCTGCTGGTAAGCACGAAAAGTAACGGCGTCATACCGCCCCATAGCATTTGTTTTAAAAAGGAAATGCAGCTATACGTACTTCTGGCTACATAATTTGCAATCTTCAGTAATGTATATAGGGCTACGTTTTCAGAATGAGCCTATGTTGCATTTTCCTGTATTAAGATAATCTCTGGCATAACATCTAAGGAGTGTTTCGCTATTTCCTTGTTAGTTTGTTACATTAAAGGGTTAGTTCACCACAAAGTAATTTCTGTCATTGTTTACTCATGCTCTTGTTCTTTCTTTGTTCTGCTAAACACAGATGAAGATATTTTAAAGAATGTCAGTAACAAAAATCCCTGAGTGAATGGGGGTTTCTTTATTCTTCAGCAGAACCAAGACATTTTCTGAAACCGCGTTAGTAAACCATAACAAAATTTCAATTTTTGGATGAAATATTGCTTTAGAGAGGGTTCTCTACATTGCTCTGTTATTTAGCTGTGGTACTAGAGCATGTACTGGAGGAACAAAAACTGCTCTGTAAATCTCCTAACAAACAAAATGTTGAATAATAATTTGTATGAATGAAAGATATATACTGTACTGCAGGTTCACATGCTTATTGTGCTCATGTTCGTGGTCTATTTAACTCTTTTGTCATATGAAAGAGCAGTAATTTACTGTAGCTCCAGGCACACTAGTTGCAATGTTTGCAAATCTTCCTTTAAGGGCATTTTAATTGGAGTCTACTTGTTGTGTAAATTATTAACTACAGTTTTTAGCATGTAGATTATTTAAAATGTTGAGACATTTAAACATTTTTTGGTTCAGGGGCTGTAATGTTTTTAAATCTGTTGGCTTGACTGATCCACACAACAGTCCAACATCAAAATTATATCTGTTTTATGAAAGACATGCTTCAGTAACAATAAAATAGTGTTTTGTGTCAGAAATACCCCTTTTATATGTTCATTATAAAATAGCAATTAAGAGATTAAAGGTAAAGGCTGTGTATTAAATGTATTTATGTTATAAATAATATTCACTTTCTTGATCACAGTGTCAATCCTTTTGATTTACCTGTACATTTTTTTTGACTCTCAAAGTGCTGATAAGAACAGCAGTTTCAGCTAGAAAATCTTCTTTAATATTTCTATTAAAGAAATAAATCACAGATGTCTTGGATGACCTGATGGTTTTAAAATTAACTGCATTTGTTCATTTTTGGGTGAACTGTCCCGGTAAAAGTTGAGTGTTCGTTGAGTACCATCCACTACCATGTTATCTCCTCAAAAGCATTAAATCTGTGAAATATGAATATATTTTTCGTTGATTATGTGCGATTTTGCCTGAGCGATCTGCCTTTCATCATCGTTTTGAAGAAGTTGTGCAATCTGAGCACTCTTTATGATATAAAACTGTCACTTGCACAAACAAATGAGTCCTCCTCCAAAGTCTATTTTTCAAAGTGTGACTTTTTGAGAGGCATTGTCATTATTTACTCTAAACACCACCAGTTATTGTCTTTTGTCTTTATGCATGTTTTATCAAAATTGCCATACTTTATTTAAACTTATCAAAATATTTTTCTCCAGTGGAAAAGCATCGACCTTATCATGAGGATGTTTAACCACAGTTAAAGGGATTTAGCGCCAGTAAATAAACACAAAACAAATTGTGAATATTTATGAAGTAAAGCTTGTACTAACAGTAATTCTGTTCTTAATGGTCATCAACGATAGTCGTAAGAATTATTTGGAGGGGAAGAGCAGCATTGTCTTCTGAAACTGCTTTTATTCAAATTCATATGCAATTATTTCTAAATATGAAATGTGGACACTATGTTCTTATTCTGGAATTGGTAATATCAGAAAGTGACACTGATCAGTACTGTTAATGCATGATAAGAAGGACGTATTGCACTGTCTCCTTTGCCCTAGAAGTGTCAGGATTTCTGGTGCGGAACATAAAATTCGGGGTAATTCAGGAGAGCAGTTTAATGAAAGATTTATCTGGAAACTCACTGATCAGGTGAAATATTGGATGCCATAATGATAAAACAGAGACAAGTAAATTAAGTGTATGAAACGGTATATGATTTGAAAATGTTAACAAGTTGTGTCTCTAAGGAAGTGTCCCAGTCCTTGTGCCCCACTGTGCTTAAACAGTATGTTTCTCTTTTCAATTCAGATGTTTGTTCTAAGTCAACCATAAGCCTTTTGCCTTGCAAAGTAGGCTCCACAGGATAGATTTCAGGGTAGGAGGCATGTATATCATTGCCATTCAAATGACATATTTAGTGTGTGATATGTGAATTTATATTGTATTTATATTGAATTATAGGTATACAGTCACACTCCTTGCTTCTCTAAAAAAAGAGGCTGCATGCAGTGCCATTGTGCAAAGTCGAGTAGAGAACAATGAAGAACAAGGGGGTTAAGAGCAATGCACACTGTGTAGTGAACTGTCAGTCAGAACACAGTTCATGCATTGAGCTCTTCTGATGAGCTGGTTATCTAAATCAGGTGTGTTAAATAAGAGAGACATGCGAAATATGCAGAGCAGTGGAGCATGAGGACCATGATTGAGAAACGCTGCTCTAAGGTCAGTATGCTACCTGCTGGAAACCTAGAGATAATTATGAGAGAGTGCCTTGCATATAGAAAAGGAAAGGTAAATGACACCATTAAGAAAATTGACAATTTTCTTGCAAATGAACAAAGAAAATATGTGGAATCACAAAAGATAAAAAGTTTATGAATTTCTGCAGAAATGTTATATATTTATTTAAATAAGTTAACATATACATATTTAGATATATGTAGATACACATCCAAACAGTATTATATATTAGGTACAAGTACTGTAAATAGAGTAATGTTTTTTTTAATGTAGTCTATACTGTAAGCAGCCTAATAGTAACAAAATGAAAAAGTAAAAAAATAACGACAATAATTAAAAAAAAATTACAAAACATTTTTGCTATTTGACAATTCTCATTTCTAATTGATAATGTCTTTAGGACCCTGCTGAAAACGTGGAGATTCAAGGAGTGAACTTACAAAAAAACAAAAAAAAAATCAACATTTCACTACAGCACGAGACCAAACATGTACGCATCTGCGATTTTCCCTTTCATTCTCTCATTCAACTCTCCTCCCATGACTCTGGACAGTGTGAACACAGTTGAGTGGAAGACTTCACCACTGTTGACTTTGTAATGACTAATTTTGGTAAGCAAAGACTGAGTCAACACTTGTACTAAATCAACAGCCTTTGAAAGATCAAATACTGATGACTGCAATATATCCGAAGCAGTCTTGGTACTCCATAGATTTCACTTAGTGTAACAAGATGAAAATACACCATGAATTTCAAGTCTAGCTGTGCGATCAGAGCAATGTGTTTCTCAGCTACCTTTTTCAAAACTCTCTTAATGGCGTGCAATCTATCCAAGGTATTATGCAGAGAAATATAACAACATGCCTGCCAAATATCGTTTAACCTCTGAAGTTTTTTAGTAGTCTGTTGAAACAATTCTCTCTGCACAGCATGTTAATCTTTATGCACATAAACCCCAGACATGAACACATAAAGCCTTTCCTGCAGTGAGAAAAATCTGTCAGCCTCAGGGATTCCCTTCACTGTGTCAACAAGCACTAAATTTAGACAGCGTGCACTACGGTGAATGCAAAAGGCACGCTTTACCACATCTTTAGTTCGTGCCTGTACACCTGTATACCTGCCATAACATATGCGCCATCGTAGGCTTTCTTTCTATTCTCCACCATGGCTTTCTAGCATTTAAAGTTGAACTTTTCAGTGAGCACCACTGCATCTACAGGACCATCTGTTTCGAAAAGGAGAAAACTTTAATGGATGCCCCAACAATTATAATACCTCCGTACCAAGGAAATTTCCTTTTTTTTATGTATTGTGTTTCATCTGCCATCATGCTGAAGACTTCACACTTATTCTATTCTATTATCTTTGATCTAATCATGTCGGAATGGCTTTGCTGGTGTATTTTGCATGCTCAATTGTCAGAACTCTGGATTTTGTTTTTGGTTTGGTTTGGTTTCTTTCCTCCATGTGTGTTCCTTGTCCCAGTTTCTCCCCAGTGTTTATTGTATTGATTTAATCAAGTATGGCGAGAAGCTGCAACAATGAGTAATTGACACTTTAAGATTTAAGGCCCACAGTGTTCCTGAAGCTCTCCATTGCTTTAGTAGGCCACCTTTACAATCCAGTTTCCATCACCACCTGGAGTTTGTCTCCTAAAAGGGACTGTATGTCTTACTCAAGCTCAACATTTCGCCCTCTAAATATGCCTGACAGACTGCCCTCTATCAGGGGCCGCAGTTGCAGTTGCGGTGGCTGTGACCGAGTGAAACATTACGCTAGTAAAGATCAGGGCAATTCCCAAACTTTACCATCCCACTACAACAACTACACAGAGAATGAAGAGCAAACAGACTTTTCGTCCCCTTTAAAACGCCCTATCTTTCGTTCCTGCGCCCATCTGGAGCTCCTTCCACCCCAGCTGTCTGGATCTACGACAGACTATGTATAGATCCACTCTGTCCTTTTCCCTCATAAAACCATCTTTTACTCAGAGCCTGGAGAAACCCAGTACAATGTTTCAGCCTAAAAGGTCCTACAGCAACTGGGACATGGCAAATGCTTGCATTGATGGAACAGAAAGGCTGTCCCAGCACCTGAAGGATGGTGGTGGTGGTGCCTTTAGGAGTAATGCTGGCTCTGGCTCCGACATGCTGCGTTCCACTTTAACATCATTGCCATTCAGAACAAGGTGCCACTCATCTTCTGCCGCCTTCACACTGAATGGAAAGGCTAATGATGTCTTAGGGCCTCCGCAGAGCAATCTAAAAGCCAGACAGGCATTCAGTAAGCCATCAGGTACCTATATCACCTCTCTGCTCCTCAGCAGTCATGCAAATATCCATCCTCTCTCTCTTTCTCCACCCCCTCTCTCCCTCTCTCTTGCTATTTCTCTTATTTATTCTGTAGCAATGCTGCTACATTACTTTCGAACACACCATGTGATATGTTAGCCAGTACGGTTTATTTTCAACATCTCGTACTGTGGTTGCACACCTTCTGATTGAGATGGCTCCCCTCAAGCTTTTGCTTAAAGCAAATTTAAGCATCACCACATTTAAATTTACAGCAGAAAATAATATTGTTGTTTGCTAACGATTTCATTTTGGTATTAGTAAATTACCAGTATTTTATAGATTAACTTTAGTTAATATCAATATATGCGCAGTGGGTAGCGATGTTGCCTCACAGCAAGAAGGTCGCTGTTTTGAGCCTCGGCTGGGTCAGTTGGCATTCCTCTCCATGTTTCGTTGTGGCCCTGTTAAGAATGAACAATGAATCTTAAAAAGTACATCCTGTTGCTCCTGCTGTTTACTGATGCCCCCTATTGGTGCCAGTGTGTTTCTACAATATACCTTAACTTTTCTAATTCAGAATATACTTTATGTGCAATATTAATAAGCTAAATTGATTCCTTTCAAAATATGATTTTGCAGTCTGTAAAGCCTCAGACTGACCATAACATTTAAAAAGAAACAAAAATTGTGATTAAAGCTCATTTTTAAGCTTTCTAACAACCTTTCCATTTTACTTTTATCCTTTATTCTCCTGCTGAATATGTTTTATAGATAACCTTTTCAAACCCAGGGACAGAGCCATTTCAGGCAAGGAGATGCAATGGAAATCCAGACGGTCAGTTTTTGCATACACAAACTCGCAATATCACACACACACTTATCAGTGCAAAAACACAATATGACCCCTTTCTGATAAGAACAGTGTTTGCTTATCTGCTCAACTATGATAGCAGGTTTGGCATGCTGTCCCCGGAGAGAACCCTGAGCTCGGAGATAGATGAGCCCAAGGTTCCCGCCTGGTCAAAGAGCATTAGGAGGGATACGAGATCAGGTATTTCTTGAGAGCCCCACGAAATGCTGTTAACTCAGGGCAGTAGCCGTGTATTCGGATAACGCCCCCCAAAAGGCTAAAAGAGGTAAAATATCCGGCTGCTGGATATAGTGGTTGGAAAGAAAAAGAAGAGAGGTGCAGATCCCCGGGGGCAGAGTATATAGATGTATGTATACATATACACACACACACATATACATATATATATAAAAAGGTAGTCTAGGGACTGGGAGGGGCAGTGACGTGACTCGAAGCTTGAAGTCACAGCTCGGGTAGTTGAGCTATCAAGGCGGTCTCAGGCAGGAGTCGGGGAAAGGAATGGGTTGTGGAACTACTGCTTGAGGGTGAATGGGTCAGGACTCCTGCCGGAGTAGTTGCCTGAGGACCGCCCCTGCGGGGGCTAGAGCTTGGGAGTGGCGGGAATAAATATATGTCCAGATACTAGGTGTATTTGGACATATATGAATAAAAATGATTTATATATCCGCATACGCATGTATTCTATGATATATGCGCATGCAAACAATCAACCAAATGCATGAAGCTAAGGCCAGGGAGGGGTGGTGATGTGACTCGAAGCCACAGCTCGGGAAGTTGAGCTATCAAGGCTGGCTCTAGCAGAAGTCGGGGAAAAGTGAGTGGGCGGTGACGACTCCTACTAGAGGGTGGCGTGGGAAGCTTAGGGGTGCCAGCAAGATGTTCGACATGCGTCTGCGTAAGTGGGTATGAACAGACGCATATCCACATCTTTTGCGTACACATATATGCGCACTCGTCTGGCGTGCGCGTATGCAAGCGAAGCTGGGGCTGGGGAATGGGCAGTGACGTGACTCGAAGCTCGAAGTCACAGCTCGGACAAGATGAGCTATCAAAGGCTGGCTCTAACAGGAGTCGAGGAGGGAAGGAGGGTATGGAGACTCCTGAGAGTGGCGTGGAGGCTAGGCTGGGAGGCGGGGGGATACTGCTAAGATAGAAAGATTTAAGAGAAGAAAAATAGGAAGTGCCCGTGTCCTTGGGAGTTAATACTGGGAAGCCCCGCCCTATGCGAATGTTGGCTCTCCAGTGCTGGAATTATAGGTAAATCTGGAAAGGGTCTTTTGGGCTGCCTTGAGGTGGCTTTGGCTGAGGCGAATGTATGATTTGAAGGCGTTGGATGACCATTTTCCTGGGGTTTGTATTTGTTGTTGTGATAGCCCTTTGTGGCTACTGCACCTCAATAGTGATATGTAGGTTGCTGTCAGTAGTGATATGTAGAAATGGGCGTGTGTATGAGCTCAGCTAGAGCGTCACTGTTGAGGCAGTGATGTAATGGGTGAGTGTAGCTCAGTGGGGCATCGTTACTGGTGGAATGGTGCTACAAGAGATTATGGTTCAGCGTAGCTGCTGCAGGTGCAATGTTAGTTCGTATGGAGGCAATATGCGCTCCCGCAGAAGCATTTACTGCTGTATTAGTGCGGGGGAGTGTGACGATGTAGTATTTTGGAAAATGTAAGAGTATATGAGCTTGTTTAGAGCGTCACTGCTGCAGCAATTAAAACTCGGGGCAACCCTTCAATGAAATTTGGTGTTTAACATTTCAAAGTATAATTTCTAAATAACGAGGGACGTTGTGAGTGAGGGTCAACTTCTGGAGCCGGTGGTCATGATCTCTGAAATGAGAAACAAAAGAGAATCAGAAATATGATTTCTTGCAACAAGATACGTGTAAAGCAGACTTAATGAATTGTTTTAGCTGATATCCATGCGAGGAGTCTTAAAAAGGGCATGAGCAACTGTGGATGGAAGCGTCTTTGTTTAGTGCGTGGTACGATAGCTTCGTTGTCGCAAAGTGCAAGGATGATAGAGGTGGGCATTCATCCCCCTACAGGATGACGGATGGCTGGAGAGCTGAAGATATGGGGCGTGGCTTGGCTGGTGGTCCTGGAGTACTTCTTGAAGATTCATTTGTCAGGAACGTCCTCCTCCTAGTCATAGCAGTCAAGCAGGGAGTTTGTTTCTTTGCCGTTTTCACATCCAATCGACTTGCCATTGTAAACTTGCTTAAGACACTTTTGTGACTCTTGATGCTCGTTTATGGACATAAGTCACTATGGCCTTATGATTGGACTTCTATACTTTGTTTTGCTAGCTGCAATTGAATCTTTCAGAAGTTTTAATTCTTTAGGATATGACATTTTTATATTTATTTATTTGTATATTATTTTTATTTTATTTATTTATTTATTTATTTTTATTATTTATTTATTTTTAATAAATTAACTGCCACAGTCGAACCAATGACTTTAAAATGGTGACACCATTTAATTTAAACCGTGCTTAAACAGCATTGCCCTTGCAATCTTAACATGATTAGAAATCACAAGCATATCTGGTCAAAGTCATTATACAAGTCATTTGCAAAAGGGCCATTCATAACTGTCAAGAGAGAAGGTGGGACTATTTGAGTCCTGAGAGCTCTTTGGATGGTGGCGCTTCTCCTTTCAGCTATTGGTTGAATGAACTGTCAATCAAAACGCCGGCGGCCATTTTGTGACTATGTTTACGTCTAAAAACGCTACTCTATTGAACGCTCTTCAGTGGTTTGGGTGATAGCAGTGCTTTCCGTGGCTGTTTGTTGATGTATAAATGGGTTATGGACTGATGTTTTACGCAATCGGATTGCCAGGACCCTGTGTAGTCGAATTACTCCATGCTGTTGAAATGTTATGGATCTGTGGGCAGGCGGGAGGCTTGTGAGGTGAGTTTATTTTCTTATTATCTTGTTGGTTGATGCCAGTATTGACAGATGACGCTTGTGTCATTCTGGTCACGCAAGTCTCGGCTTTCGAAAGGTGTATAAAAATGTTTTAGTCTTTGTTGGAGAGTCGTTATTGTTGCAAGGTTTCTCCTTAAATCATGCCATGATCGTGGGTGGATCGGTAGGGGAGAGTTCGGCTTCATTGCGATGGTTTGGAATCATGGATACTGGCGTCTGAGAGTTTTAGCCAGAGTTCGTTAGCTGGAGATTGCGGATGGTGTAGGATGAGTCAGGTGGATGTATGTGGTTGCTTGAAATAAATGGAGAAGAAGATTTGTTGACCTCGTTGTAGTTGAGATGGAGGAAGAGCTGGTGGGCCGGTGTTACACTGGTTGCGTCTTGCGGGACCTCAGGCTCGATTTGTAGACCTGGCGGTGCTGGGTGGCGCTGTGCCGTGGCTGAGTTCCGGGGAGAGCGGAGCTCTGGCTGAAGTTTGTTGTTATTTGTTGGTTCTTTTCCATATCGATAGGTTTGGTGCAAAGCTGTAAAAAAGCTTTTTTTTTTTTTTTTTTTTTTTTTTTTT
>CAIGQW010056860.1:8317459-8324379 GCA_903798125.1 Danio choprae | reverse complement strand
ATGTATATATAACTATTATTTCTTTTTGTCTCAAACAGAAAAAGAAAAGAGCTATGACCGCCAATTTGTTTTATTTGTTTACTCTGTTCTTCTCCGAGTCAAATAACCACTTACTTTATGTACTTTGGGAGAAGTTGATAAATTTGCATGCTGTAAATCCAGCAGCTCTAATGTAATCTCTGCACTGCAGTGCATGGGGCTTTGGCATGTCACGTGATAAACCAGATGCATTACCATGGAAATATAGGTAACACTTTACTATACAATTGTATTAGTAAATGGTAGTTAATGCATTTACTAAGATAAACAAACAATGAACAATACATTAATTGCAGTATTTGTTCATGTAAATTAACGGTAATGTTATTAGCGTTATGTTAATGAAAATACAGTTGTTCATTGTTAGTTCATGTTAACTCACGATTCATTAACTAATGTTAACAAGCATGAATTTGGATGTTAATTATGCATTAGTAAATGTTTAACTATGATTAATAAATGTTGTACAAGTATTGTTCATAATTAGTTCATGTTAGTAAAAACTTTAGCTAACATTAACTAGTGAAATAGGGGCGACACGGTGGCTCAGTGTTTAGCTGTCGCCTCACAGCAAGAAGGTCGCTGGTTCGAGCCCCGGCTGGGTCAGTTGGTATTTCTATGTGGAGTTTGCACGTTCTCCTCATTTAATTGGATCCATTCACCAGCAGGTCCTGTGCAGGGCTGCAGTGATTTCCTCATCCTGAATGAATCGTCTTGATGGCCGTCTGTTATTTATTGTGGTAACAATATTAGTAATGATATAATTCATAATTATCCACTGAGAGACAAAAAAGTCCTCTTAATGGAAAAGTAGTACTTTCCTTTATAGATTCATTCATTCATTTTCATTTCGGCTTAGTCCCTTTATTAATCTGGGGTCGCCACAGCGGAATGAACCGCCAACTTATCCAGCATATCTTTTACGCAGCGGATGCCCTTCCAGCTGCAACCCATCACTGGGAAACATCCATTCACACTCATACACTATGGACAATTTAGCTTACTCAATTCACCTGAACCGCATGTCATTGGACTTGTGGGGGAAACCGGAGCAGCAGGAGGAAACCCACGCCAACACGGGGAGAACATGCAAATTCCACACAGAAATGCCAACTGACCCAGCCGAGGCTCGAACCAGCGACCTTCTTGCTGTGAGGCGATCGTGCTACCCACTGCACCACCGTGAGGCCCTCCTTTATAGATATTTATAGATATATATTATTCCCTTCATTTGTATTTATTTCTTAAAAATAGAGCAGAGGTCTTCATCTAACAGAGTTCACATATAATCAAACACAGTGAAGCAGCTAATCAAGCTTTTTAAGATCATGTAAAATATAAAAGCAGATGCGCTAAAGCAAGTTGGAAATACACTTTTTTATAGAACAGTGGATCCCCAAGAATTGAAGGTTCCCCAGTATTTATATTTTCACTCTACACAACCATCACTCTACTGTACATAAGTGATGCTCAGTGGTTAGCACTGTCTCCTCAAAGCAAAAAGGTTGCTGCTCGCTGGTTCAAGTCCTGGCTGGGCCAGTTGGCATTTCTGTGTGGAGTTTGCATGTTTTCCCCGTGTTGGCGTGGGTCTTCCAGTTTCCCCCACAGTCCAAAGACATGAGGTATACGGGAATTGGGTAAACAAAATTGCCCATAATGTATTTGTGTAAATGCGAGTGTATGGGTGTTTCCCAGTACTGGGTTGTGGCTGAAAGGGCATCCGCTGCGTAAAACATATGCTGGAATAGTTGGCGGTTCATTCTGCTGTGGTGACCCCTGAAAAATAAGGGACTAAGTCGAAGGAAAATTAACTCCACACAAGCTAGATACCATAAGATGCCACACTTAGTTAACCTCAACCATTTAAGCTGCCGGTCTTCCAGACTCTCTCATTTCTTCCTCCATCAGAGAGCCTCAAAATCATAATCTGTAGCTGTGCATCAACACCAGTGAGCTCGGTGAGCATGAGAGTGACAGATAGAGCGAGAGCGAGAAAGAGAGAGATTATAGCGAGGTCATAAACTCTATAGATTCCCTCAGTCAGTAATCTCTCTTCATTCACACCATCACACTCACATTAGCCATTTACCAACACACTCACTCTGTCTAGCTGACACACTCACTCTTAATCTCCAGTTCTCTATCGCTCTTTCCTCTTTCAATCTCCCCGCTCTCGTCCTGTTTCAGCAGCTGACTCTCAGACTGCTGACGCTGCTTTTCAGCTCTTAGGAGAGGACTAATATATTCAACTCATCCACTCAGGAAACCTGAAGATGCTGCAAACAAGTACCCTATTAACTTGTTGGCCTAGTGGTAAAAGAAAGTCGTCATTACTGATTCTGAGTTTGAGACCATTTGGAAGTGACTGGTCAGAGGTTTCTGTGAGCTGGGAAGCAATTCAGTAAGATTGAACCTTGCTTGCTGATAGCATTGTATCCTTAAATCCTTATTTGTGTAATTTTCAGATATACTGTACATAAACACATTTTACTCAAGCAAGAGCTTTTGGGTCTCGTTTAGACCTAGGGTCTCATTTATACGCACTATGCACATTATGTACACAAAAAACAAAGGCGGAAATGTGCATGCTCCACTTCCCACTCAAAAGTTGTGATCTATAAAAAAACAACTTGACGGGAGAATGTGCGCAGCTGTAAGTAAACTCTAAATAAACATATTTCACTTAATTATTGACTTAATTAAGCCACTTTAAATCATAATATGAGCCGTAATCATTAATAAATCAATTAAAAGTTATTCTGGCGTATGTTCACTTTTAGGAAGGTTTCTACGCAAATTTTATAAATCAGACCCCTGGTATTAAGGTGAGTTTTTCCTACAATAGTACAATAGATTATACTAAACACAAGTGTATATGAGGTCTGAAGTTTTCGAGTTTGTCCACATTTAGCTATTTTTTGTTTACACCTGGTTTGAAAATGTATTTTTGGCAATCTAAAACATTTTGAGTTTGTCTAGTGTTTTCAAACAACCGTAAAAACACATACTACTCTTTCACCTACTGTAGCATGGGTTCATTCTTTAAGCAGTACTTGTGTGTAACCCTGAGCACTACTGTAGCTCCAGCAGTTAGAACTATGAGGTATAAGCTCAAACCTGCATATGAGAAGTCAGGAAGTCAGATTTCACATTGTTTTGTTTTTTTATACTTTGCAAATGTTATTTTTTCTCCCAGAATCGTGACATTATTTGAGATTTTAGATGTAAATCTGTTTTTATTTCTAGCAATTCAGATTTCCGTTTCCCTCAGAGATGGAAGGTAAAGACTTTCAAGGGAAAGCATTCAAGGGAAAAGGATGGAAATGTAAATGTCGGTTGGGAAAAAAGTTTATTTAAAATGATCACATTTTAAAAAGTGGAACAGATGCTCCTCTGTGACCAAAAACGTGCATGTAAATCTGAGCAGAGCATGTGTGAATAATCATGCCTGTCAATTTCCGAGAATCTCACAGAAAGCTTTTTTTAGACATAAAGAATACAGTAAAATTGTCCCACATTGGATTAATTTCCAAACACACGCTGTGGTTCCCACACATGTAATTAAAATTCTCACATAAAAGCTGCTAAACATCTTGGACTTTTCCTTTGTGGTCTGTTTAACATAAAAATTGCCATATGAGTGAGAAGAGTATATATCTCAAGATATAAAACAAATGATTACAGAAAAGATCTGCTTAATTTATGTATTTATGGTGTTTCCTTTTTGTTATACCTATGCTATAATATATTTGCTTCATTTCCTCGCTTTGGCCCCCAAAGCGCTCCGGCAGAACACCTATAAAGCACTCAGGCTTCATTAATTTGTGAGCTGATGAATTGTTTGGCCTGCTGCTATCAGTGCTGTATTTCGTTAGAAGCCTCAATGGAATTTCATTATGTTCAATAAAGCACATCCTCACACGCATGCGCATATGCACGCACACGCATTCTCTGGGGTTTTCACGTTGACACTAGACTAATAAATCTGGTCAAGTCATCAGCCCTGGCTTCAAATAGCTTGAACGTGACATGGGCGAGAAGGGGAAAGAAAAAAAGAAGGAAAAGCAAAGTTAGACTCTTTTTGGCCAGCCTAGTATGCACTGAACTGTATAGCCTTATGGGACATTTCACAGCAGAAGTCTTGGTGTTGTCTAGTTATTGTCATATATATCCTATTTATTTGACACAATTCTTTTTGCATGTTGTCTAGAAGGGATGTATATGCATATAGAGGGCAACAATGGATGCTTTTTTCAGCAGACTTGGTTCCAGGAAGATTTTTCCATTTTCTCCATAGGGATAAAAAAAATGAATGATTAAATAAATCAAACCAACAAACCCTGAGATGAATAACGACATTACATTTTTTTTGTTTTGAAGCAAAATAAATCTGTGATTTACAATAAATTTAGAACATCTAAAATTCCCTGAGCTGTTCTAAATTTACTGTAAACTATAGCTTCATGGGACTTTTAATAAAACAGTTACAGCACAATGCATATATTAAAGATTAAATAAGTATATTAATATTCATTCATTCATTTTCTTTTCGGCTTAGTCCCTTTATTAATCTGGGGTCGCCACAGCGGAATGAACCGCCAACTTATCCAGCATATGTTTTACGCAACGGATGCCCTTCCAGCTGCAACCCATCTCTGGGAAACATCCACACACACTCAATCACACACATACACTACGGACAATTTAGCTTACCCAATTCACCTATACTGCATGTCTTTGGACTTGTGGGGGAAACCGGAGCACCCGGAGGAAACCCACGCAAACACGAGGAGAACATGCAAACTCCACACAGAAATGCCAACTGACCCAGCCGAGGCTCGAACCAGCGACCTTCTTGCTGTGAGGCGATCGTGCTACTCACTGCGCCACCGTGCAGCCGTATATTAATATGTTACAACAAGTAACAACAATCCCAACTAGAAGTCTCAGAAGAACTATTTCATTCAATTCCATTCATTCATTCATTCATTCATTTTCTTTTCGGCTTAGTCCCTTTATTAATCTGGGGTCGCCACAGCAGAATGAACCACAACTTATCCAGCATATGTTTTACGCAGCGGATGTCCTTCCGGCCGCAACCCATCACTGAGAAACATCCATACACACTCATTCAGTACGGACAATTTAGCTTACCCAATTCACCTATACCGCATTTCTTTGGACTTGTGGGGGAAACCGGAGCACCCAGAGGAAACCCACACGATCACAGGGTTAACATGCAAACTCCACACAGGAATGCCAACTGACCCAGCTGAGGCTCGAACCAGTGACCTTCTTGCTGTGGGGCGATTGTGCTACCCACTGCGCCACCGCTTCGCCCCTCATTCAATTTCATAATCCGTAATAAATAGGTAGTTATTATGCTGAAAAACAACTTCTAATTTAATAAATTTATTTATATCCTTGTTATAACTACATAAAACAAACTGAATGCTTTCATGAGATAAATCTATTTAGCTTTGTGTGGTTTTGATAACGTATTTGTATTATATTTTGCATTACTGCATTGTGGGCACTGCTATTTTTGTCTAATATTTAGGATCACAAACTAAAATAATTTATTGCATTCTTATTATGTTTTGTTTGTTTATTTCACATGGACATGAATACTTTTAAATCATGATGATGTCTTTCAATTTAATTCCATTAGTCCACTTATGCACAAAGGCTAGTTTTGTGCAAAGCCTCTTCCTGAATCAAATCCTTCTTAGACAAAAAGAGCAGAGAGAGAGGGGAGGGTGAAGGATAATGACAAACAGGATATTGGGTCTGGGTAAAGGAAGTGCGGGGGTTTCTGCATATGTGTGCCTCTGCGCTATAAATTACATCCAAAATGACAGGATGTGCCCATAAACACATATTGAAACGTGACCGATGGCTTCTCAGCAGGGGGAAAAGACGTTTTCAGTGTGCAGTACCACTTCCTGTCTGCCTCGGAATGCTGAATCGGGGGTAATAATGGGTGTCTGAGAAACCAGAAGCTAAGAGCTATGAGCCTACAGTGCCCTGCAGACCGAGTGCGTGATATTATAATGATCTATCAAAGCTCACGTTGAGCATATAAGTTCCCTTTTAATGGCTAAGTATGGCATACTAGTGGACATAATTTGTGTTTTTCTGTCTCACTACAATGATGTGGGGATCATATCCTTTTGTTTTAGGGTTTGGAGTTGTGGTACTGAATGGTAATATGGTACAGAAGTTGGTGTTGGATTTTGTTGGATATACACACAGTTGTCAAAATTATTAATCCTATAAAATATTCATTCTTTTAAAAGTCTTTCCCAAGCGCTGTTTAACAGAGACAATAATTTTTCAACACTATTTAAACATAATAGTTTTAACTAATTTCTAATAACTAATTCACTTGGTCTTTGCCATGATGAAGGTACATAATATTTTTGTAGCAATTTTGCAAGATACTACAATTAAAAATCAGCCTAAAGTGGTTTAAAGGCTTAACTAGGGTAATAAACTTAGCAAGTTAGGTTAATTAGGCAAGGCATCGGACAACACTGGTTTGTTCTGTAGTCAATCGAATGAAATAATTTCTTAACGAGCAAGAATTAAGTAATTATTGTTAAGTAATTTCTTAACGAGCTAATAATATTGCCCTTAAAAATTATTTTACAATGATTAAAAACTGCTTTTATTCCAGTCAAACTAAAACAAATATATCTTTCTCCAGAAAGAAAAAATATTATAGGATGACTGTGAAAATGTCCTTGCTTTATTACACATGACTTGGGAAATATTATCAAAAGAATAATAATGTCATAGGAGGGCTAATGATTTTGCCTTCAGCTGCATATATATATAAACTAATAATTATAAACACACAAATAAAAAATAAAAGAATT
>CAIGQW010056860.1:8309959-8314959 GCA_903798125.1 Danio choprae | reverse complement strand
AATGGACTTAGGGGTTGGTACCTATCAAAACTATAGCAACAAAAGTGAAAAAATGAAACAAAAGCTGCATCTATACCATTTCAATGCATTTACACCGACTTTTTAATGTAGCTTATAGAGGCCATAAATACATATTCAGTATATGGCAGTCACAATTAACTTATTAAGATTAAGGTTTACATATATTATATTGGGCCTCACAGTGGCGCAGTGGGTAGCACGTTCGCCTCACAGCAAGAAGGTCGCTGGTTCGAGCCTCGGCTGGGTCAGTTGGCATTTCTGTGTGGAGTTTGCATGTTCTCCCCGTGTTGGCGTGGGTTTCCTCCGGGTGCTCCGGTTTCCCCCACAAGTCCAAAGACATGTGGTACAGGTGAATTGGGTAGACTAAATTGTCCGTAGTGTATGTGTGTGAATGGGTGTGTATGGATGTTTCCCAGAGATCGGTTGCAGCTGGAAGGGCATCCGCTGCGTAAAACATATGCTGGATAAGTTGGCAGTTCATTCCACTGTGGCGACCCCAGATTAATAAAGGGACTAAGCCAAAATGAAAATGAATGAATGAATGAATATATTATATTGCATATACAATAAAACTATGGCAAAAAAAAAAAAATTTTAATTTTTTAGTTCATTTTAATTATTGACTCATTTGATCCGTTCAAAAATGTTGAATCATTCAGGAATCTTTTAGGAACACCAATACTCTGTATTGAGAACCATAAAAAGACACTTTAAACCAACAGTAGGTTGCAGCAAGTCTTAAAAAAATTTACTGATTTGCTTAGAATTGCTGATTCATAAAGAAAAAAAACAAGTGACTGTCTTTATGAATGGCTTATTGGAATTGTGAACTCAGTCAATTAATTTAGAAACACTGAATGGTTCAAGAATAAAACCATTGGACTTCATGACCATTAATCAGGCATGCGGTGGGTCATGAAGTCGAAAATAGTCCATATTGACAGCGTTGTGTCTAAATATGTACTACTATACTATATATAGAATAAGTGATTATCTTAAAGGGAGGACAAATGCATGTTTAATTCAAGGAGATAGACATAGTATTTCAAATCCAGACTGTCTGACATAAAACCAGACGAATTGCCACCCTAGTCATGAAGTATCATTGTATGTTTATTTATATATTTATGTGATTTTTACATTTATTTTTTTTCGGATAGCCTTGAGTTGTGCACACTACTTCAAATGAATAACAAATTGAGTCCAGTGCAAGTTCACTTCAGTTCGAAATGGTATAACATTAGACTACAGTACAAATTATTTCACAATGTATGACTCCCATAGTCAGTATCATTATTGAGCCACAGCCTTTTAGCTCTAAAAGGGTCATTTGTGTAAATGAGTGAAAGGCCTGACTGCCAAACGGCACCAGAGGCACAGAAGCTGAGTGATGAGGTGATGAATCTTGAAAACTGTTTTGGAGTACATTAGATTAGATTAACTGCCTCAAGCCTTGGCGACATTGTCACAAAAAGTCACGAGGCCTTCGTCATTAAGACTTAATTGATTCCAGTCTCCGCACCAAGTTACTCGAGCTCCAGTGAATATAACAGTCAAACGTCTTCAGTAGCTCAGAGCGATGTCTGACTTTAGCACATGGCACTTGGAAGCCATTTCATCTGCCATTTTGCAGTGAATTCACTTGTGCTTGGAGGTTTAGGCGTTGGAAAGTCGACACCTAGTGTTTTTCATAACTGTCTGAAACATTGGGAATATCTTGAATGCATGGTTAGGAAAAAGTTTTGTATGTCATGAAAATGCAGTGCTAGCGAATGGTTGGCTTTGCTTTCAGACGTGATTGCGATTAAACATTTGCAGGTGGAGACGGGGTTATGGTGAGGGTACTGTGTTTCAGGCAGGAAATAAAGGACCTGTCGGCTTGCGCCACGAGTGGCCCGGCTGATGGCCCAGAGCCATATCACTCCAGCTGGAGTAATAGAGGAAGATATGCTCTCTCAGCTGTTTAATAAGAAAAATAGACAGCCATTCTGTTATAATAAAGGGAAAGTTGAAGAGTTATTGAGATATATAACATGAACCGAGTGCATGGAGCGAAGCAACTTTGGTTTGCATGGTTATCCATACAATTTTTTAAAAATCTTGTTAAAAAGTAGTTATACTGTATAATATGATACTGTACATCATGGCTTTCTTGTACATGGCATTGCCTTAAATGTTTTTCCCAACACAGGTTCATTGGAAATATGTGCTTTAGCCATTTTGTTAACTCGCAAAATGTACTTAATCATAGATTTGACTGTAGTTACTAGACCAAATGAACACAATGGGCAATAAAATGCCAAGCACTTTTGTTCCTTTTCACATTAATGATAGTTACAGGTACATGTTATTGACGAATTTAATAATTCTTCGCATAGCACCAAAATAAAAAACCTAATGGTTTATGAATTATGATCAAATATGTTTGCTTCACCTATCTATTTCCATATATAAAATTATTTTGACATGGTCAGTTTGCTTGGTAGCTCAATTTGTATGGTACTTGTGATGCAGAGCACTCGGGTTCGAGTCCGGTGAAGCACAATTCCACAAAAGAAATAAAAGCAATGTAAAATGAAGGTAAAATGATGTGGTCATGAACCAGTTTTACCTCTACAATAAAACTACCCAGATCTGATCTTAAAACTAAGCATTTACAGTAAATATCATCTTGCTTATTACTAACATTATATACATATATAGTGTCTTTTGTGTTTTGTGTGTGTAAAATATATATATACACATAGAATATATAGTGAATATAACATTTACTTCCATTACATTTGAGATTTGACTGGGGTTATGTTAAATAAAAATAAATAAATATAAAAATAAAAATACAGAACATAAAACCTAAAATGTTCAATAACCTGTTCTTTTAAAAAATAAATTAATTAATTTTTTTAAAGTCAGGGTGTCAAGCATTGCTTAAATCATTTTACAGATATATACAATTTATGAACCCTTGATTTGTAACAGATAGAAGTCACTATTATGCAGAATTTTGTTTGAAGAACATCTTTTCTTGATGAATAGCCACTCAAGATGATTTCTTGAATTCTAACATTTTAAGGTTATATTTCATTTGTTTATTAAGAATCGATTGCATTTTTTCATTAATTATTTGCTAATTGCATTAGGGGCGTCACGGTGGCGCAGTTGATAGCACAATCGCCTCACAGCAAGAAGGTCACTGGTTCGAGCCTCGGCTGGGTCAGTTGGCGTTTCTGTGTGGAGTTTGCATGTTCTCCCCGTGTTCGCGTGGGTTTCCTTCGGGTGCTCCGGTTTCCCCCACAAGTCCAAAGACATGCGCTATAGGTGAATTGGGTAACCTAAATTGTCCGTAGTGTATGTGTGTGAATGAGTGTGTATGGATGTTTCCCAGTGATGGGTTGCGGCTGGAAGGGCATCCGCTGCATAAAACATATGCTTGATAAGTTGGCGGTTCATTCCGCTGTGGCGACTAATTGAATGAATAATTGCATTAGGGATTTTAACAGAGAAAAATAATATACATCCTGACTTACCAAGATCCAATAACATAGCCCCTTTTTACACCTGGTGTGCTAAAAAAATGTTTTTTTGTATGTTGACAAAATTTCCTCTTGATACTAGTTAGTGTATATACAGTGACTTAAATAATGGTGAACAAGCCTGGGTCGAGGTCAGAAATGTTTATCAAGAATTGATGATTTCAAATTGTTTGTGTATGCAGCTCAGTTTCCACAAGTCTTTAATTGATTGGAGTGAATGAGGATTCGGTGTACATGAGCACATCAGCCTTGGCCCTGTGCAGAGTGTTCAACATTATTATGTGCAAAGTGACACTTGGAATGTTTTCCCCTCAATGGCATTGTCTGGTGCGCTGAATCAAATCTTGAATCATTCAAAGGTGTGAAGGATGTCTGTGTGTCTGTATGGGTGTGTGTTTGTGTGTTTCACTGGGAAAGGTGCAGGGTTTAGAGTAAATTGGTTGCAACAGGAAAACAGGACATGCAGTGATTATTTTGTTTTTCATTTATTTAGACGCCTCCCGCTTCGCTGCACATCCTGATCCAAACAGAAGGACAACAGCTGATTTTATCTGTGGAAAAGAACCAGTGAGTCTCTCTCTCTCAACACTCCTGACACTCAAACCACCAAACATGTGATCAGACACACTGTTTTTCAAAACCACATGCTGAACTCAATGAACACTTACAAATTCTGATCTTCTCTGAGGTCTCAACAAAACAAATCAAACATAAAAGTAACTGGAACATCACAATGCTTTTGTGTCCTTTGTTAACCTTAGAAGTACCAATCCACATCCATTGTACTTCTTGGAATAGAGCAACCAGAGTCTAGTTTACTTCGTCATTACTGACCAACACGCACAAAGTAACAGCACCATGATGTAAGACTGCATGAAAATGTATTTAATATTTCAATACATTTATAGGAAAAAAAGTAGGCTAATGCAGTAAATGCCTAATGCAGTAAGAGGCACACAAGCAGAGTGAAACTCGATGGTTTGAAACATTAAGCAGCTGAAGACCTTAAAAAGGCACATAGATAAATGGGTAGATTGTTCACTCTCTCTCTCTCTTTCTCTTCTTTTTATTGTAACAAGGTTGTACACTATTCAGATCTGAACTGAAGGAATTCCGCAGAACTGTTCAAGAACTTTTCAGTTGTGGAATTTCAAAAGTGAGTTTTGAACTAAAGTAGCTTCTGAAGTATATTCTGAAGTATATTCTGAAGAGTTCAGAATTATAAATCACATTAGTACAAATGGAACTTAAAGTATTATTAGTATAAATGGAGCTTAAAGTAATCTGTAGGACGTACGTGTAGTCTAATGCAAATCAATTCTGTTGATATTCTCATATAAGATAAAACACATATTAAAATATATAGTTTAGAAATAAAAATGATTTCACAGATCAAAATATAAATATGTATTATGAATGAGTGTGTGTGTGTGTGTATGTGTGTGT
>CAIGQW010056860.1:8294221-8304550 GCA_903798125.1 Danio choprae | reverse complement strand
GAGAAAGAGAGAGAGAGATTTTGAGAGTACATTTAATTATTGCTGCTGCTCACTCAGTTGTTAGGCTGTGTGAGCAATATGTGACATAAAAAACAACAATGTAGCGCTTGTAAAAATAGCTTTTTAATGGAAAAGCTGCACTATTTTGTTAAGCTACCGTCACGCTGGTGAAAAATGTAGCATGTAGCATCCCTGCTTTTAGTTATCTGTCAGTCACTTTTTCATTTGTAGGTTTTCCAGAAGTGTTTTTCTTCTTTTTTAGGCTGTAAATCTTGATAATGACATTAAAGTCAACATCCCAGACACCGAATTGATCAAAGTCTGCAGGACGTTGAATGAAGGAAGATTGTTGGAAGATTTAGAGCCTATTCTGGTCGACACAAACAGCTGTTAGGGAGGAAGAGACAGAGTGTGTGCCATTCAAAGATTTCCTTTTATTCAGCCAAACAGGAAGGAGTTTGGCCAAGCTCACAAAACATGTCATTATTGTGACGACCGCAAACATTTCCATAGAAACCTGGATTAGGTGTCCGTGAATGGATAGGGGAACGAGTGTGCTTGTTTGTGTGAGAATGGCATCATTGACACTGTGCTCTGATATCAGGCATCAGGCATCAGGCTGAAGCAAAGCTAATGAACTGAGTCCAGAGAAAGAGAAACTCTATTGCCAGAGGACTGTTCGAGTGGCCCTGTGATTCTGCTGGAGAGCAAGGTGAAGATAATGAGCAGGGAGTCCTTCAACAACTCATACAATCACACACAAATATACACACAGCTGAGGCCTGGAAGAGTTTGGCTTGTGTTGCAGACATATGAGGCCACAGATGAATTACAAATTGTTTTTGTGTTTGTCTGTTTTTTTTCTCTCTTAGGCAGGTGTTTTTAGAGTCTTTGACAGTGGCATTTTTATCTGAAAAAACCCCCAAAACAAAACACAAAACAAAAAAACAAACAAATAATAATTGCATTTCACATTAGAGGTGAAAACATAAATAAGTTATTTATTTGTTCTGAAAGTTTTTTTTCTGGAACTTCCCATATCCAGCAATGGGGGAAGGCTGGATCCAAGAATAGAAGGGCCATGGTCCAGGAGGAGGTATGGAACCTGGAGGAGGAAGGACGAAGGGCAAGGGCAGTGGAGCTAGTGTCCCAGGGAGCATGGACCAAGTGGGACCTACCCAAGAGTAAGATCACATAGGGAAATCTGTGGAGATTGGAACCTTTCCGCATCTCATTCATGTTAAGATCGGTGTATGACACACTCCCAACTCTGACAAACTTGCACAAGTGGGGCTTAAGAGAGGACCCATTGTGCAAGCTTTGTGGAGAGAAGGGGTACCATGGCACACATCCTGTCAGGGTGTAAAACAGCACTTGCCCACTGTAGATACAGGTGGTGCCATGACAAAGGTGCTCATGATACTCGCTAACACCCTGGAGCAAGAGAGACGCAAGAAACACCAACCACATGGGAGAGCAATACCATCAATCAAGTTTGTAAGAGCAGGTTAAAAGCCACCAACCACAGTTACAACAAGAACCAATCTGCTGCAAAAGGCCCAATCATGGGAAATTAAGGTAGACCTGAGGGAAAGACTGCAATTCCCCCCGGTTGTTCAGACAACCCTGAGGCCAGATGCAGTACTGTGGTCTGAAGAGGCAAAGAAGATCATTCTCATTGAACTTACAGTCCCATGGGAAGAGGGTTGTGAGCAAGGGTTTGAAAGGAAGAGCGCCAAATACCAGGACCTCTTGCATGACTGCAGGGAGAAGGTTTGGCAGGCAAGGCTCTTCCCAGTTGAGGTTGGCTGTAGAGGATTCCCGGCCAATCAGTATGGAGATGCTTACAGCCATTGGGGGGATTGGGGAGGAAGAGAAAGATAACTGTTCGCAGGATGGCAGCAGAGAGAGCTTCTTGCTGGTTATGGAGCAGGAGAGAGAAGCTTAGCTGGAAGACGGGGGGAGTTGATGGGCAGTGATTTGGCCACCACTGCTGACCCACCAATGTGAGGGGTGTTGCGGCTAAGGGTTGAAACACCCAATGATCGTTGGATACCGCCTGATGACATCAACTCTTCCTGGATAAGGCTACATTATTTATTTAAATTTGTAACACTTAAGTGCCAATTCTCACTATTAACAAGTGTCTTATTACTGCACCTAGCTATTAATAAGATGTAGCTGTTTATTTGTACTTAAAAGTACATATTTTGCATGATATTATTCTATATCCCTAATGTTTCCCAAAACCTAAACCCAACTGCTACCATTAATAACTGTTATTAAGCAGCAAATTAGGAGTTTATCGAGCTAAAAGGCATAGTTAATGGCTTGTTAATAGTGAATATTGTAATGTGTGACATTTATTATTAATATAAATAGTAATACATTTTAATAGCATTTTCATATTATAATTACTTTTTTATTTAGTCAATAGTGGCAATTCTAGATGGTGCGGTGTGAAGGGCATAGGGACTTTGGCCACTGGTACCTTGCGTAGTTCTTGTATAGGGCAGATTGGTACTGATTATAGTTAAAAATAACTAATTTTTTTTTTTAAGTAATCATGATGAAATCTTCTCTTTTTTTTGCACTGTAAAAGGTGAGGTTTTTAGGTAGTGTAGACCAATAACTCATATAGCTTCAGATCCTGTTATGAAGAATTCCACACAGTATTGTATTGATTTAGAAGTAGGCTGTTTTAACCTTGATTTGTTTGTTGCACTATAAGACAGATGAACAACACAGAAGGATAGAAAGAGAGAGAGAGAGAGAGAGAGAGAGAGAGAGAGAGAGAGAGAGAGAGAGAGAGAGAGAGAGAGAGAGAGAGAGAGAGAGAGAGAGAGAGATGTAGCAAACAATGAAAAGAGGAAAGTGAGAGATGAGGTATACAGTGCCACGTTCAATTATGGATTCACTTGTGGACTCGCTTGTGAACTTTCCATCTGTTACAAATTACTCCTCTCTGAAGCTTCAATTATTTCTTCTGTCTTCAAGCTAAAATTAATGACATGGTGTGTAGTGTAATCAGGGGTTGTAGACTGCATGGATGTGGCAGAAAGAAAGAAAGAACATAATAACAGCGTGTCCTTGACAAAGCTTTTAATGACAATGTATGACAGGACAACATGGCATTTTGGCAAAAACAATTCACATTTTCATCATACCAAAATTAAGTTGTCAAACAAACAAAAGAAATAAGCTTTTAATGTTATTTTGGCATCCAACTTCTCCCACACCCTTCATATTAAGGACATGAATGATTTACTTTTACTTTTTTAAGCCACCAAACTTAAAGTGTTTGTCTGGATGGCTTTACTATCTAGCATTAGGGTAAAAGTCACATGCAACACTTCAGCAGTCACATACGGTAGCAACCTTGATATCAATGATTAAACAATGATTAAGCTACAACATTAGCAACCACCTAACAGTACACTAAAGATCACTAGTCGTACTATAACAACATCCCAACTTTTAACTTACAATGTCCAATTTACCAAGAACATTATTCATTATTAGCCTAAAAGTCACATACTATACAACACTTCACTAGTGACATTTAATAATAGTTACTGACAAATGCTAGTGCACTGACAATGTTCTAACAACCATGCTAAACACCCAAGCAACTGCATCACAACACCCTGTCACATAGAACTCCTTACCAGCGTAGTAACACCCAGGAAACCAGCTATTAAGCACCCTAACAACTGCATAGCAACACCTTGGCAACCACCCAGACACTCTAGCAATGCACTAAATGTCACATAGAACACCTTATCAATCACATACAGTTGCAACACCCTGGAAACCACCTTGTAATACAATAATAACCACATAAAACACCCTAGCAACACCTTAACAGTTATTCAGAGTGCAGTTGCAATCACCTAGCAGTGCACTAAACATCACATAGAATACCTTACAACTGGATTGTGGCACATTGGAAACCACATAAACACTAGCAATTACATAGCAAAGCAATGCCACTTAAAAGTCATTAACAATCACATACAGTAGTAACACCTTGGAAACCACTTTGTAATGCCATAACAGTCACACCCTAGCAACTGCATAGCAACACCCTACACTAACCAGAATGCAGTAGCAATCACCTAGCAGTGCACTGAACATCACAGAACACCTTACAAATTATTTACATTAGCAACATTTTGGAAACCCCTGTACCTAACAACCAACCAGAGCAACCTAGCAATAGCAATAGTGACACCTTGGAAACCACCAAGATACTAGCAATTGCCTAGCAAAGCATAAAATGTCACTTAAAAATAATTAACAATCGCATACTGTACAGTAGCAACACCCTGGAAACCACTCTGCAATGCCATAATAATCATATAGAATACCCCAGCAGCTGCATAACAACACCCCATCAACTACCTAGATTGCACTAAACATCACATCTTCAAGACAAGATCACAAGATCTTACAAACTATTTAGATTTGAATCAACCAAACCAAGCACCCTAACACTTGGATAGTGACAGTTAAGCATTAAAAGTCACTTAAAATCAACTTAAAAAGCAATGCCCTGACAGCCAACTAAAACCCCTAGCAACTGCCTAAAAACTTCCTGCCAACCAAAAACAACACCTGTTATCATAACAATAGTTATCATAACAATATATTTAGCATGAAAAACAGTTAGCATATTCATTCATTCATTTTCTTTTTGGCTTACTCTCTTTATTATTCAGGGGTTGCCACAGCGGAATGAACCGCCAACTTATCCAGCATATGTTTTGCGCAGCGGATGCCCTTCCAGCTGCAACCCATCACTGGGAAACATCCATACACACTCATTCACACACATACACTACGGACAATTTAGCTTACCCAATTCACCTATACAGCATGTCTTTGGACTTGTGGGGGAAACCGGAGCACCCGGAGGAAACCCACGCCAGCACGGGGAGAACATGCAAACTCCACACAAAAATGACAACTGAAAAACAGAAAAGCCAAGGCTTGAATCAGCGACATTCTTGCTGTGAGGCAACAGCGCTATCCACTGCGCCACCGCGCCACCCCCAGCTAGCATATATTTAACATTATTTATATAATGATCTCTTTCTTTCACATTGCATCTTTACAGTTATTTATGTTGTTAATTTTGGAGACAGCTGCCTTCACAGTTTATATTCCGCTCTGGATACACCTCAGTTTTTGTATGTTCTTAAATAAATATTTTAATATGCAATTCACCTGCAAGACATGTTAAACAAGAAGAGCATGAACTCTGCTTTCTGGCTTTTGGCCTCGGTGAAGCAGGTCAGCTGTCAGAGGTGTGGATTCATAAGCAGAAAGAGCAGCGAGCAGAAGCTTTCAGCAGGGCTTTTTGTTTGCAAGCCTGTGTGCTGGCGCATTATTCACAGTCGGTGGCAAGGAATGAGATAGAAAAAGAGAAAAACAGAGGGCGAGTTATGCTAATGTAATTTGGTTCTAACCATCCCTCAATGAAGCAAGCGCAGCTCGTTTGAAACACTGTATGGATTGGTTTGTCATCAGCAGGCTGCTTAGATGAAAAAAAAAGAGGAATAGAAAACATAAGGTGAAATAGAGCGTCGTCAAGTATATGGTAAATTATGCCTTTCGTATTATTTTTTATATTGGCTTTATGAAGTGTAATGGTCTGAAGAGTCCTCGGCATATTTGTCTAAGTCGGCTGATACACAGAAGTCATTTAAACCTTGGAAAGCGAGAAACTGCAGGTTTGTGAGATTTTCCCAGACGATATATATTTTAATAACCCAGTGCCAATATACGTTCTGTGTACTTTATGCACTTATTTTTGTGAACTTTCTCCTCACCATGCTTTATATCGGTTTGTGTGCTTGTATTTTTCACATCACATTTGATCAGTACTTTTTGATCTTTTTTTCTTAATTCTGCAAAAACACCTTGACCCCCCTTGTATTGTCAATTAGCTGCACTTATTTTAGAGAGTAATTTATTTCTGTTATCCAACATGAAAAATACTATACTAATTTATAATAAATACTGTAGTGTTTTTGAACCATAGTTAGGTGTTTTATACTCATATATGTTATATTTATAAGTATATAAATATTACAACAATATTAACTGCAATGAGCAGATAAACAAAACGGTTACTACGTAACCCTCGTTCCCCGAGGGAGGAAACGGAATTGCTATGTGGAAATCTTCCACTATGGGGATTTTGTCAGAAGCCAATCATCTGAAGAGTAATAAAACGTGCCAATGAAATCAGCGTCAGCGTCAGCGTGCATAGCTGGCAGCAATTACAATCATCTATTGTATAAAGATGCACGCCGTGCATCGCAAAGACACCTTTTCTAGCTGAAGAGCCAAACTGCAGCTGTCAGCTAAGGCACGCCGTCATGGTGATCGAGTCCAGCTCCAACCCGAGAAAAGAGATGGTCTGCAAGGGGGCGAGCCTGATCTTTTCTCGGTTGACCCGAAACCCTAACAGGTCGAGGTGCCGGAGCACCCAGTCCCTGTGCATAACCAATTGCTCCCGCGTGAGCTAAAAAAAAGCCAGTCATCGAGATAATCGAGTATGCAGATGCCCGCGAGCCGGAGGGGTGTTAGGGGATCCTCCGCGAGCTTGGTGAAAACCCATGGAGACAGGGAGAGCCCAGAAGGGAGGACTTTGTACTACCATGCTCGACCATATCACGCAAACCACAAAAACTGCTGGTGGCATGGGTAAATGGAGACATGAACATACGTGTCCTTCAGGTCTATCGCTGCAGACCAATCCTGAGGACGAACGCACCGGGGGATGTGCTTCTGCATGAGCATTCTGAGCAGCTGCTTTTAAGGCAGTCATAACCCACTGCTCTTTTAGGCTACAATGAGGTACAGACTAAAAAGCCCATGCCTCATCTCGACTGGAGGGACCTGCTCGATTGTGTCCTTCGCCAGGAGGACAGCAATCTCCTTGAGCAAGACAGGGGCGGACACAGGGCTGACCTTGGTGTAATACATGCCTGTGAGCTTGGGGGACCGTTTAGCAAACTGAATCGCATAGCCATGTCTGATTGTCTGAATGAACCATCATCGGTACAATCACTGACGCACCAGCGGTAGGGCAGCAGGGGATGAGAGAGCTCACCCCGGGAGGTGCGCGTCCCGAGGATGAGCGGAAGATAAGAGGTTAATCTTGACTTTGTCCCAAGAGCCCTGGAAGAGACTGGAAGTGTGAGAGAAAGGAGACCGTCCTCTGGCACTCTCGGAGCCTGTGGCAAAGAGCACCGATCCTACGATCTGGAAGGCATAGCATCCCATACTGGCAGTGTTCGGACTGTCACATCCGGAGAAAGGAGAAATTGCTCTTCATAAAATGTGGTTGCCATACGGTCCTATTTAATGATATGGGTGTCTCTGGCCCTCCGCCAGGGAAAGAGCAAACCTCCTTTTCTCAGAGTGGCCTGTCTCAGGGACGCTTCGCGGTCTGTACCGGACGTAGCGGCGCCCTGAGGCGGTGATTGTCTGTGGGGTGCTCGACGCTGCCGCTAAACCGGGGAATGGACAGGGCGGCAGAGCTGATTTTGGAGCTGCAGACAAGTGCCCTCTGCGAGGAGCAGCCAAAGTGAATGGTTCGACGGGGAGAGCGTTTTTTTAAAGCCCGCCAATTGCACTTGACCGTTCTTTCACCATGGTGAATTCCTGAGTGAACTCCCCCTCGGTGTCGCCGAACAGGCCAGCCTGGATTATGGGTGTGTTAAGAAAGCGAACTTTGTCAACATCACGCATATCTGCCAGGTTTTAGCCAGAGGTGGCGTTTCTGGACCACTAGTGTGGTCATCGTCCTTCCCAGGGCACTTGCAGCCAACCTGGTGTTTTCAGAGCAAAGTCGGTTGCAGGGTGTAAGTTAAGCCTGGGTCTGAACCTTTCTCGTGCCGCTTCTCCAGCCTCACCGCCAAAGCAGCCCGGGTTAGCACGGCCATCAACTCAGATTCTGTATCCAGAGCCTCACTTACCATCCCTAAGGGAGGAAGCGGGTCCAAATTGTCATCAGAAAATGACAACCCACCCTCTGATGCAGCGATGGACATCTGGTCCTCGGTGTCATCGAGTGAGAGGGTAATCATCCCAGAGGAAGCTCAAGCATCTCACTCAAAGCTTGAATGGAGCGCGCTGAGGAATGGGAGGATTGACCCCCCACTGTAACCCTCAGATCTGCCCGAGTTCCAACCGCTACTTGTGGGGAACAACAGGGGTGGTTTGCCCTTTTGCAAAAGTGTGCTGCGAACTAGCTGCGCAACAGACATGTCATCGCAGTGATGGCATGTGCTGCCCGCGAACACCGCATTAACATGCTGGACAGGGAACCACCGCATCCAGAAACACACAGTCGGAACGACATCTTTAAAAAGACTTGCTGCACGACCGTGTTGCTCTTATAGGAAACTTGCTTCTTATACATACTGCTCTAGAAGGACCGGAACCAGAGAACGCTTAGGCAAGGGAGAATAGCCCACCTTAACCGTCTGCCATTGCGTGTCACACACTCTGGAACCGGGAGAAGCAGCCTGTTCAAACACCAGCAGTTTTCTCCTTCTCTCTCTCTCACTTTCTCGAAGGAGGGTTGTAGGAACCCGAAGACTCTTTCAGTAGCGTGAGGTTCTGAAAGCAAAAAGGTGTCTTTGCGATGCACGGCGGGCATCTTTATACAACAGATGATTGTAATTGCTGCCAGCTGTTTTATTACTCTTCAGATAATTGGCTTCTGACGAAATCCCCATAGTGGAAGTTTTCCAAATAGCATTGAAGTTCCTCTCCCGCTGGGGAACTGTTGTTTTGTCACAATGAATGAACAAATAAAATGTATACTGTAATAATGTTCACGGCCACCTGGCCGCCAGGAAGAAGGAAGCGGAGAACTGACAAATCTTTATAAAATATATTTATTAATAAAAGGGACGGCAGCTCCTCATGGAGACTGCCGTCTAAAACAAAACATAACTGTCCAGGCCTGGACCTCTCTCAGCTTCCTCTGCCTTCGTTCCTCCTCTTATAGTCCAGAGCTCCTTCCGTGGGATTTGAGGCCGGTGTGCACTGCACCTGTATGCACTTTGGGCCTCGGCCTCATTCAGTTCCCACGGCTCTCGGCCCCGCCCCCTCACCACATATACTAAAGTATATTTTAAACTGTGGTGTAATGTATTGTACTATTTATGTGTAATAGTATAATATACCCTATTGTTGTAGAAAACGGTACTGGTAATTTGTTTAAATTACTATAGTTGTCTCGTGAGATTTATTCAAGTACTTTATGGTTGAAAAACAGTTCAGCATTTTTTTCATTTGGGTGGAAAGCTACATTTTGAATGTCCTTTACTTCAGTGTCATGAGATTTACAAAAAATGATACATTTTCCGCATTTTCAAAACATGGTTTAACCAATACAGAGCCAATTTAATGCATATAATACGTTATTGTTTGCGTGCAGTTCATTCCTGTTGAAAATTTAACTCGAGTTTCTCTCCTCACAGAGCAGTGAAGCTTTAAAGGTCTCAGTCTCACAGACATTCAGCCTCACTTGTTTTTCCCAGGGGTCTTTAGCAGCTGACCGCTCCATGATCTCATCACTGAAGGTCAACAGTCAAACCAGGAAGTGATTCTTTTTTATCGACCGGTTGTGGTAACAGCAAAAATAGAGGAAACGCTCCAGTGAAAAACAAGGGGGTTTTTCAGAAGGAGAGAAAGAGAGAGCTGACAAACAATGATCTGAGCATTGTATCCAAAGGGAAGTTATTCACGGGAAACTGATAAGACCTGTTGAGAGCTACAATACTTTTGAGTGAAGTTCGCAGCTGCATTGCGCTTCAAAAAGTTGAGGTTTTCTTTGAATGATGCTGCATGTTAATGTTTTATTTAGGCTACAAAGTGTTCACACAAAATTCTAAGAGTTTTTAAATGTGAACTGATCTGGTCACAAAACATTTTGGGCCCAATATACATTTAATCCCCGACACACTTCACTTACAATTAAAGAATGAAAACAAACTTGACCTAAACACAGTTTGTTTGTAGTTTCTTGACAATTTTGGGGATATAGAGTAATATCATGCAGAATATGTACTTTTATAAGTACAAATAAACAGCTAATATGTTACTAATAGGCAGGTACAATAATAAGACAAACACAATTTGAGATTACATAATGTGTGTGCTGAGATGTGGAAGTCTTCTGTTAATTATTTCAGTTCAGTCCATTTAGTTATTATATGAAAATTAAATATTATATCAATAAATATGTATGTATGTATGTATGTATGTATGTATGTATGTATGTATGTATGTATGTATGTATGT
>CAIGQW010056860.1:8283510-8294211 GCA_903798125.1 Danio choprae | reverse complement strand
TGTATGTATGTATGTATGTATGTATGTATGTATGTATGTATGTATGTCATATTTAAATTTGAAGCTTCTATTGAGATTTTAGAATTAAGTTTAACTGTTATCATATTTTATGAAGTCGTCCTTGCCCTAAAAATATGATCTTATTGTAATATAACCTATAATATAGCTAAAGTTTTTCACCACATTGAAATTTTTGTTTTTGAACATTTGAAAGACATGTCAGAAGTAAACTTTTTTTGTTAGGTTTGAGTCTTTTTTGTGTTTTGTAATTGTAATAAATGTATTATGTTACAATGAAATCTAGAAACATTTCGGGGTACTATACAATAGTTATATGGGTTTTGTTTTAACAAAGTAATTAAATTACAACATTTAAATTAGGCATTCTGTTAATACTAACATTTGTTCCTACTTTTGAGAGATTCTTGACAACATATTAAAACAAAACATATTAAAACAAAACATTAGCCAGTGTTCTGAGAAAAACCCCTGTTAGCTGGTACCAGGTGTAACCAGAGCTCATTTTTTGCTTTCTGCAAATGTTTACATTCCCATTTGTCATCTTCTCCCTCTATCATCTGTCTTTGTTACTTTTGCCTTACACTAGCGAACAACAAGCTGACCAAACAAAAGCTTCTCTAGCTGTTTTTTTTTTTAGCTAAACATCAGGATAAGTTAATGAAGAATGCTCTGAAGTGAAAACAATTCTGCATTACCCACAGATGTTTTAAAGTCTCGCAATCATTACACACACTCTTAGATGTACTGCTAGCAAAAAAAAAAACACTTTCTGCAAAAAAGCCATAATACCTCATCTTCTGACTGCAGACGCACACATTCAGTCTGAATAATGGTAAACAGATAACATGTACCACCATAAATAAGGCAGAACATAAAATGCCAGAAGGTTGGTCAGACCTGTGTAATGAGCCGAATAGGAGACTCTATTAAACTAGTTCAGAAGCATCAGTGAGTCTTTAGGGAGACTGAGAGAAAAGAAATAGAGAGAAAGCAGTTAATGGCATGGAAACGACACAGAGAAATAGCACATATTTACTAGAGCCAAGAGCCGAAATCTACAAAATTGTATTCAAGTGTGAACGCCCTTTTCTCCCAAATAGTGAAGTAGTGGATTTGTGGTTTGAAGAAGTTCTTAATGAACATGAAAGCTACAGTTTCACCCCTCCTGCTGAGAACAAAGTTGCAAGGCTGTCAGTTATTATTTATCATCAAGTGACTCACAGATTTCCTCACTATGGATCACTCAACATCTATACAGTTCAGTAATCTGCTTTGGCAGCTTTTACGACAGTAACACAACATGAAATGTTAAGTGTAAACTTCCAGAGTCGCAGTGCTGTGTCTGTAACAGATGAGTAATCAGACAGTGCAGAACCGTTGATGTTATGTTGCCCTCAGAGCTCAGATTAGACTCGGACTATGACAGGCATCATAGCAAGTATTGTAGAAACATAATGAAGGAATGAATGAGTGGATAAGTAAGCAGCAGCCTCTCGCAGATGACTGCCACATAAACAAAATCAGAACAACCACATACTGTAAATGCCTCAGACCTGAACTTTAATGTTGTCACTCCTACTTTATTTTTTGGGAGATCATCATTGTGACTTGACACTGGTGTGCTGCACACATTACACTCATTAACCCTTTCACGCATACAATCACACCGGTGTGATCAGTCTAGGGTTGACCCTAGCAGTCCTTAACTGCTAAATTCGTCTTCTCGTTGTGCTGAGGCATAGAAAGAGGCATGCGGTGATCGTCATAAATTGCAATTTATGAGTGTTTTCAAACAAATAACATTTATTTTAGGTTTTAGACATTCAGATACACGAGTACTAGCAAAACATAACATTTGCGGTTTGCAAAATACACACTGATGTCTATGGAGACATGCATTATAATTTTATATGCAATAATAATTATTTTTAAATATTAATATTCACACTGTTTATGTTACTAGAATGTTTACACTATTCCTCTCCCGGTTAAACAGCCACTTTCATATATTTTAGGGGTCAACAGGGTTATATTTCTAACTTCTGTGTAAAGGGTTAACACTCGCATAATCAACCTCGCTCTGTTCCCACCGCTCTCAGCATTGCCCCAGTCTTTACATATACCCCTATTACTCCTTGCACGCCAGGGGATACTCTCAAAACTGGACTCCACTCCCCTTCCTCCACTGAGAATCCAATGAAGAAAAAATCTTCCTCTCAAACACATTACCACTTGATTTTTAATGGGTAAAAAGCTCAGACTCAAGCTACATGGCTGTTCTGGGCATCCCTCAGTGAATGATGTGCACTCCTCAACCCCTTCACCAATGGCTCATCTGATTCTGTGCACCTGGCAGTGAGCCCTCATTTCCTTTGCTCTCCCTGGTCCTCACCATCATAATGGATGGCAGCAGGCCCTGGCATCCCCCATTCTGGAGATCTCAATGGGACTTGAGACTTTTGTGGGACACCTGCACATAACTGATCACATCAACAATCTTTTAGACCTACCCCAATTGTCACACAAAAAACCCAATCATTCCTTACTCCCATCTCCTGAGAGACAAAGGCAAGAAAAAAATCCAGCTTCCTAAATAAACTACCACTTGCCAATTTACTGGGTGAGAAGCTCAGACTATATACTTATGCCATACAGTCATACTGGACAATGAACTAGGACTCCTGGATGAATGTGGATGGATGAGAACTCCTCCACCCCTTGTCGGTTATAATTAGTTTTACAATTGAAATTTAGTTTTGTTATTTGACTAAATGTATGTTTTATTTCACACAAAAAGCTGCAGCATTTCAGAAATAACAACATTTGTTCTTTTCTAAATTGACTTAATTTATTTTGTCAGACAAATTAGGAAAATTGTATCATGAATCATATTGAATTGTGAGTTGAGGGAATTGTTACGTTGCGCAAATTACCACTCACATCACAGGCCTGGCTCTCCTCCAACATCTCTTGGGCACCGCTTGTCAGTTCCTGTATGTTATTTCTGAAGGTTCAGTGGATAAGCCAGTAGGTGGAATGGAATCGATTCATTCACTCAACCGATTAACCCAGAAAACAACAGATTCAGCATTGAATCATTTACTCAACTGATTCTTTTAAAATGCAAATTACAGCAATTCCATACAGCAATGCAAAATACAGCAATTCCATACAAATGAGCCATTGAATCATTAACTAAACTGATTAATTCATCAACAACAAAAAGTAAGTCACACTAATATCATGTACTGCATCAATCATTGTAGATGCAATAATTATCATTAGCAAAAAGTAAACCCAAAAAATTCCATTTGAAATCTAAGTTCGCAATATGCCATGTAAACAATAACACTTACTTCATGCTCATACACACTTCATGGATGACAGGATGAAATGTGTTCTTGAAGGACGACCTCTCCATACTGGTTTCTCTTTGAATTCATGCACTACAGACACACACAAACAAACAAACAAACAAACACACAAACACAAAGACAGATCTTCACATACGTACTGAAATATTCACACATTCCCATGAGCCTGAAAATGGACCAAAGGAACTGGGATTTCCTGAGATCTTTCTACATACACAGACACAGTTCCACACATGACAGAAGCCACAGAGAGAAAACAAATGAGAACATTTTTAATTAGGATATTTGTTTTTAAAATAGTATTTTTTGGTCTTGATTTATATCTTGAAAAAGACCTTCAAAACATTCTAAATTTACCAGAGAAGCAACAGAATATGATTTTGGTTTCAGAATACGACTTTTTGTCTTTAGCACACTGGCAATTATTTTTCTTGTTTTATTTATAACCATATTACACAAGAAAGGGCTGTTAAGATATGTTTTTTTTTTTCCTAGGAAACTGTATAGAGGAGGATAAAATGAGGGTGTTGGCACATCCGAGTTGCTTTAGGTATTATGTTATAATGTCATTGTTGTATTAATATGTAAATATGTCAATGTTTATTACGCTATTTTAAATGCTCAGTTTTCATCTATTCAAGGTACAAGAATTCATAATATGCATTCATTCATTCTCTTTTCAGCTTAGTCCCTTTATTAATCTGGGGTCGCCACAGCGGAATGAACCGTCAACTTATCCAGCATATGTTTTACGCAGCGGATGCCCTTCCAGCTGCAACCCATCACTGGGAAACATCCACACACTCTCATTCACACACCTACACTACGGACAATTTAGCTTACCCAATTCACCTATACCGCATGTCTTTGGACTTGTGGGGGAAACCGGAGCACCCGGAGGAAACCCACGCCAACACAGGGAGAACATGCAAACTCCACACAGAAACGCCAACTGACCCAGCCGAGGCTCGAACCAGCGACCTTCTTGCTGTGAGGTGAACGTGCTACCCACTGCGCCACCGTGAGGCCCTCATAATATGCATTGAAACCTTAAACTGAACTAAAACATCAAGCTGGATTTTGTAACTTAAATAATTAGTTTAAACATGGTTAACTGATTTTAATAAGGTAAAGTAATAAAAAAATGTGGTTTATATATAATTATAAAACATGGTCATATTAGATATTTTTTTTACTGTGTTTAAACCATGTTCTGACATTGTGGGCTACAGTATATCCTTTTATCAAAACTAGGTCACTTAAACCATGTAATGCAAATGCAGCTTAAGACTGCAATTACTGACGACTTATTTCAGGCAATTCAGAATCAGTTTTTTCTTTGGAAGGCAGTTGCTTCATTTATCATATACTTCGATTTGGAAAAATTGCAGACCTTTCATTATCACAAACAGCTGTAAATGTAATATCTTAGGGAAAAAAAACATAATGGGTACTTAAACACTTTACCACAATAACTTAAATAAGCCCCTGTTCCTATACATTATGTCTGTGCACTTGTGTTAAAGTACAAGTGGGTGTTTAAGGACATAGAGCTTTGACTCATAGACATCTCTCAGTGCTCTCAGACAGTGAGAATATAGAAAAATATTTCTTTAGCCTAGAGGATTTCATCTTGTCCTTCATCCTCAACCATCCCCCATCTCATCCCGTTATGTGAATCTTGTGTTGTGAATCTTAGTGTGGAAAACTAAATCAATTGGAGACACAGCAATGTGTGGAAATAGAATTAGGCCTTCAGACCAGCCATGTTCTGTGGTATGTGTGTCTGAGAGAGGTGGTTTAGTTTCTTCAATGCTGGCGTCTGCTTTGGTAACACGCTTCAAACCAGAGAGAAGATGAGAGAGAGAAACTTGATAAAATAAACAAGATTACCACCTCAAAATGGAGAGAAAAAGCAAAAGAAAATCAGGTCTCGCTACTTTTTCACCACCTCACACCACATATGTTGTGTTTTGAAGATGATACATGACGTTAAAAATAGCGCTTTAAAAAAATGTGTTAATTCACACCATTTCAGCCTCTGCTGCGGTTGTCACTTATGTGTCCATTTTAGGGGCTGTTAGTGTCAAAAAGCGCAGTAATGGGCACTTTTAATTTCCCACAGAGCAATGAACTGTCTAATTAAAGGGGCCAAATGATGTTCAAGACCTCTTGCACTTTCTCTCTCCTCCAACTTCACGCTTCCTCTTAAACCTTTCAGAGCTCAATTTTTCCCCCTGACTTTTAGACTATTAGTACGATATGGAGTCAATTAACAGCCTAATAGAATAGAGGACTGAAAGTTAAGTCCATTTTGGAATCTGAAATGTATTTGAATATGTGCTAATACTGCGTTTTGGTACCGTGGTGATGTGCTATTGTAATATTTTACAATAATGTAAAATATTTTTGGGGCCTCACAGTGGCGCAGTGGGTAGCACGTTCGCCTCACAGCAAGAAGTCGCTGGTTCAAGCCTCGGCTGGGTCAGTTGTCGTTTCTGTGTGGAGTTTGCATGTTCTCCCTGTGTTGGCGTGGGTTTCCTCCGGGTGCTCCGGTTTCCCCCACAAGTCCAAAGACATGCGGTACAGGTGAATTGGGTAGGCAAAATTGTCCGTAGTGTATGAGTGTGAATGGGTGTGTATGGATGTTTCCCAGAGATGGGTTGCAGCTGGAAGGGCATCCGCTGCGTAAAACATATGCTGGATAAGTTGGCGGTTCATTCTGCTGTGGCGACCCCAGAATAATAAAGGGACTAAGCCGAAATGAAAATGAATGAATGAATAAAATATTTTTACTAATGTAGAAACGTACATTTGTTTTTCCCTTGTGCAAAAAACATTTTTAATGTAATTTCAACACTTATTTTTGCACATGAAACTTGTGTAAAAAGATTGAATGATTCAAATAATGTGAAATAATAAAAAAAATGTGTACAGTACATACTGTAAGGTATAAATACACCATCTGGCATCATCCTTTTATGACAAAATATGACAGGGCTAATAAATTGACACAAGCCTGCTTCTCAACTGTTTTTACATCAATCATTTTGTCATCATTCTGCTGCCACAAACAAAGCCTGAGGTCTTTTTTTCTGTCAAAAGTCACTGTAACCTAAAATAAATGGTGTGAAAAGGAGCAGTCATTCATTTTTTTTTTCTCTACCTTACGACATCTAATGAACAAGTGCATCTATCACTATTAACCTGAGTCTGCGAACAAACCTGTAATTAGATTGTTATCTGCATATAATGGAAGTCAGCAGGCTGTGAAATTTCAGGGATCGATGGTTATTGACTTGTGTCATATTGGGCACTGCTGAGTGTATATATACAAACTAATTATAGATGGACATTTTATATTACACATTTCTTCATTTATTTCTCAGCATGGATTAGGTTGTAAACTAAAGCCACCCGAGGTGGTCTTTTAATGAGTGTTTGATGTATTTAAACTCTGGGGGAATAAATAAACATTGCTGTGAATGTAAGAGCTGGTCAGTGCTAATTTTTCCATTAAACTGTAGTTTAGTGGGAGAATGTGATTTCCTTTCTGAAATCTGTGGACAGTATGATTTAAAAAAAAAAAGAAGAAAAAAGTATGCTTATTCAGGCATAATAATCTATGTAAAAATTGCCATTTGCTTTATTTTAATATATATTTTAGTTTATTCCTCTGATGGCAAAGCTGAATCATTACATTATTATATATGCAGAGCTCTTTAGTATTTGGCTTAATATTTCTGTGAAAGCTGTGATATGTTTTATTATGTACATGTAATTTTTTAATTACTGTCACTTTTGATCAAATTAATGTTGAAAAAAATATTTTGATTCAACATACAGTAGAATGTCTGACACAAAATGTAAGGCTACAATAACCATTGAATTCAAATTGATATTTAGACTTATTTACAGACCATTTATTGCAGCTCCAAAACAGAAAACATTTATTTACTTATAATTATTTTTAGATGAACTATTTATGTATTTTTCATTCAAATCAAGAGCTGGTACAGTAATGTATAATTTTTTGATGCATGTTTTTTCTAGTAACTAATAAATTGAATTAACATGTTAAATGTGAGGGCCTCACGGTGGCGCAGTGGGTAGCACAATCGCCTCACAGCAAGAAGGTTGCTGGTTCAAGCCTCAGCTGGGTCAGTTGGCGTTTCTGTGTGGAGTTTGCATGTTCTCCCTGTGTTGGCGTGGGTTTCCTCCGGGTGCTCCGGTTTCCCCCACAAGTCCAAAGACATGCGGTATAGGTGAATTGGGTAAGCTAAATTGTCCGTAGTGTATGAGTGTGAATGGGTGTGTATGGATGTTTCCCAGTGATGGGTTGCAGCTGGAAGGGCATCCACTGTGTAAAACATATGCTGGATAAATTGGCGGTTGAAAAAATGAAAATAAATGTTAAATGTGGATGTGTGTGTGTGTGTGTGTAAACAGGCTACATAATCATTTAGCTTATTGGAGCAAGCAAATCTGTTTTAGACTGTGCACGACGCATGTTTCACCTCTTCACCTATTCACTGTATGCTAGGCCGGGATTTCAAGGAGATTGAGTTGAGGATTAGAGAAGCTCAGTGTTTCATATCTCAAGACACCGAGTCAAGATCTACTTCACACAAACACGGGTTCACACACACATAGACGCACACACTCACTCACATACACACATAGAGCATGGCTTTCTGGCCCTTTTAGTTGATCATGTTGCAAGTTGCACTTCTCTGCAGGTTTGTTCAAGGATGTCTTTTTGAGTACTAAAGTGCTTATGATGCTGTCTGTGAAAACATTCATATTACCACAAGAACTTTTTGTGGGTCACTGTGGCTGTGCTTCGTGAAGTAACTGTGGAATTACTCTGGGACAACAACCATTACCTACCTTAATACATCATGTATTCAATATTCATGTATTAAAATATCAGTTTAATAAAAGTAAAAGTAATCAGCAGTCTGTCAAGTATGTTTATAAATTCCTTATTAACTTGCACTCTGAATACATTATGGCATGAATGTATTAAATGCAAAAAGAAATGTGGCATGTAGTATTATTTTGGAAAACTGTTTAGTAGTAAACAACTAAAGATGCAAAAGATTTATTTCTCAACTGCAACTTCATACAGTATCTTTCAAGTGCAACTTCATACTCCATCTTTCCTTGACTTGTGATAGTTTTATCAAGTTTAACAATTTATTCTAGTTGCAAAAAACTAGCTTTGACAGATATAAAGTCACAATCTGTCAAAGCAATTTTATTTATTCCAACTAAAATAAATGAGGGCCTCACAGTGGCGCACTGGGTAGCACGTTCGCCTCACAGGTCGCTGATCGCTGGTTCGAGCCTCGGCTGGGTCAGTTGGCCTTTCTGTGTGGAGTTTGCATGTTCTCCCTGTGTTGGCGTGGGTTTCCTCCGGGTGCTCCGGTTTCCCCCACAAGTCCAAAGACATGTGGTATAGGTGAATTGGGTAAGCTAAATTGTCCGTAGTGCATGAGTGTGAATGGGTGTGTATGGATGTTTCCCAGAGATGGGTTGCAGCTGGAAGGGCATCCGCTGCGTAAAACATATGCTGGATAAGTTGGCGGTTCATTCTGCTGTGGCGACCCCAGATTAATAAAGAGACTAAGCCGAAATGAAAATGAATGAATGATTGAATGAAAATAAATGATTAATTCACACTTGGTAAAGCTATGCGTAAGAGGGTAGACAAGATGTTGGGTGATTTGGGAGTTTTTTATGGGAATTAGTCCTGCACCTTTGACTTATTGATCACCACAACAACAACAACCTGCTCTGGATACAGGCTGGATCAACGATTATGGGAACCTCGGGATAAGAAGAAACAGACAAACTGATATGAGCGTAGATGCTAATCATATTACAGTGTCTTTTTGGAAAGTGTTCCCAATTCCACTTGCCCTGATTAAACTGGCAGTGGGCGGAGTTAAACAGACCAAAACAAAGACAGACATTCCGACATGGAATGCACATATTCAAAGCTGAATAAACGACTTTAACATTGTTTTTTAGATGTTCACAGCATGTTTCTTAAATATTTGCGCATTTGATAATGGTATGTTTAGCCTTTAATCTCACCTTTTATTAGGAGTAGTAAGCAACCTTCTATGTAGATTTTTGTGTGTATCTCTTTTTCATGCATAGTATTGAGGTTTCAGTGGCAGTTTAAAACATCATAACCTTCTCAATGTGGTGTTGATCGCTCAAGGCCTGTTTCCTAGTGGACTTTTTGTGTGTGTGTGTGTGTGTCTGTGTGTGTGCCCTCCCTAATTGGCATATTACAGCACGTTCATCCCTCCTTTTATGATTCACACTTCCCTGTGGACAAACTCCCACATTCCCTCGCTCATTGCTTTGTGGCACCGAGGGGAGACACGGCACATTTGGGATTGGGATTCGGATGGCTGTCACACCAGTTCATCCTTGAGAACATCAAAGCCTTTCAACCAGATGCTTTGAAGTTCCTTCCAAAAACAACAAGCCGCTCCTATGCCGGAGTATGTGGATCCAATGGAGGAGAATGGGAAATGATGGACTGGTGTGCTGTCATTACCGAAAGATGGCCTAATGACATTAAACCAAAAATGGCCATTTTTAGAGGCAGCAGCCCTGTTATTTCAGGAAGATGAGCTGGTTTGTTTTACTAATATGTAAGCCCAAGGTCTAAACCAGTCAGATTCATGAGACGAATTTCAAATTAAGTTTTGCCCCCTGAATACCAACGCTGGATCCGTTTTCGTGTCCTGATGTTCATTTGATGAATGTGTGTGTATATAAGAGCATAATTATGGTATACATAAGCCCAAAGGAGAAATGTGAGGAGTTTGAGGTCTGTCAAGGTGCATGTGTTTGTGTGTGTGGTTAATTACAGTATATGCTTCTGTTGCGGAATATTTCTTCACAAATTCACTGTAAAATGGGCTGCAGCAAATAAATACGTTTTATTAAAAATGTATTATGGAATACTATATAAGCTACAATACATAAGGACTAATATGAAAAGTTAAAAAACATTTAACAAAAACAACACCCCATTGTTTTATTATTTTATTTTGTAGTCAGCTGAAGTTATATTAACTTGATTAAATGCTAAATAAATGAATATATGCTTAAAATTGGCTACTAACTATATTTAAAAGGCGGGCTATTTTTTTTTCTTTTTTGTATATAATTTTAAAGGAGAGTTGCTGAATATTTTCTAACATTCTGATTATTTCAAATCACAGGATATAAAATAATACACACACACACACACACACACACAGACACACACACACACACA
>CAIGQW010056860.1:8240583-8256334 GCA_903798125.1 Danio choprae | reverse complement strand
GGGGGGGGGGGGGTGCATGTGTGCGTGCATGAGACCCAGGATGTGTTTAAATATGTAGGTCATATAGAAAAAGTGGATTCAACACAGGCTCTTTAAAAATAAAAACATGCCTGTGGCAACATTTTTGAAAAATTACATTGTTACTTTTTGCATGTTTCGCAATCTTTTCTAAAAATGTGTTTTCAGATGTATCCAAAGCAGGTGAGCATTTTTCCTGTGCATTAATTGCTATACTGTATGTATTGTGGTAGTTCCTAAATGCATAAAAGTTGCTTTAAAAAATGATGTTGAAAGTTTAATGCTTTAATGCATTTAAAATAATGTATCGTCGTGCTTCACTGTGCTTATATGAATATTTTTCTAAACAGAAGCCCATTTTTAAATAAAAATGCAAATGTATTCACATCAATCAAAATTGATCGGCAAATCCAATTAATATTTTATCATTTTTTTTATTATAACTAACAAAAGATCGATTTAAACAGACCTTATGGCTCTTCTACAGGTGGTGCTGAATAAATTTACAAATCGTATATACAACATTTTGCATTCTGAAGTACTGTGAACTTCTCCTTAAAGCCCATCACACACCTGACATGAAGCACTGTATCTTTTAAATGTATAGACATTGTTTTCTGTGAGTGTGTACACACACAGGTACCTCCATTCTGCATCTGTCTGCATTGCTTAGCAATGTAAAAAAACAATGTAGAAAAAACAATGTAAAGACGTGGCATGGTGGGCTTTAGACTCTTTGACTTTCTCAATTTCAAAGTTTTATATAAGTTTATATATGCATTAAAAATAAGGGGAGGAATTATAATTGTTGTAATCTCATTAGCAAATGTTGTAGCCGTTCAAACACAGCCTGTGGTGTGCATAATAATGATCCTGTGTGCAACTCAACTGTTGGTGTTTTGTTCCAGTTGTCTTGATTTTCACCAGGATTTTACTCTCGTGGGGGTTACATGAGAATGAGGAAACAGTATGTCAACTCTATGTACTGAACACTTATTATCCAGCTATGCCTAGCTATATCCATATTTTCATTATATGGCACATTTAACATAGTTAGCTCTGACCGTGGCCATTTTTTATTTTATTTATTTTTCATTTTTGTGTAATGGAAAAAAAGATTGGAATACCTGAGCAGTGGTGTACTGTCAGCAAAAATACCAACACCGCACAGGCTACTGAGAGTAGGCTTTAGATAAAGATGCAAATATGTGCAGCACGTTTTCCTCTTATTAACCAAATAACCGTACAACTAAAATTACAGTGGTGAAAAAAATAGCAATTAAGCAAGCATCTGAAAATAGTAAATAGTGAATGTTTGCTGCAGATCTGCAATTCACCAATCCATTCAGGGTATGTCATGTTTATTTATAAAGCACTTTATCTAGCATATTGCTTTAAAGCAAGCAGCTTTACACCATTAAACAAGTCTCAGTATTGCTTCTGTTTAGAAATACACTTCAATTTCTACTAAGAAAGCAGCTCTTTAGTTTTAATGTTTTTACTTAAGGATATTTGACCTTGATGGACTGAACAGAGGAAATAAACCTCTTTTTATTATCAAAGATGGCAGAACCTCTGAACCTACTTTTTACTAATTGCCATGTACCAATGGTAGATTAAAGGTATTTACCAGGTAGATTAATAAAGGTATTTACCAGGCAAAGCAAACTTTTCCAATAAATTTGTTTTGGCAAGTTGTTTCAAACTCCTGAAACAAACTCCAAACAAACTTGATTTGACCTGATTTTGTTCGAAATTACATCAGTTGAAGTACATTTCATTTGAAGTATATCTTGGCTGATAAGCAATTTTAACACATGACTTTGAATCTGCTTAGGTGATGGAAATGAAATATTAATTTATAAAATACCACAACATAGTATTGTGTGAGTAACCAAATCTGCCCCGTTAGTCATCTTTTGTGCAAACAGGACTAAACGTTGTTGATGTTTTCCTGCCAGCTGGAAACTGCTTTGGATTGTATGTTAATGTATGCCTCTGGAGTTTGCAATAAAGTAGAGTCACATTTTTCCAATAAGTGTTTTCTTTAAAAATGTTGTCATGCATGGTTGTATGTGTTATATCAAGTCGTCATAGTTTGGCCGGGAACTAGGCTCCTCTGTCATCTCCCAAAGTGAAATTTGAGCATGTTTGAAATTCTTTGATATACTGTAGAGAGCTTTAAGCTAACAGTGTCCAGAGGAATGCTCAGTTGTTTCCAGGAATACTTGGGCAACACGTAAGCTCAGCTGAAACAATACTCATCAGGGTGTGTTTTTGTGAACACCCTCTATGATCTAAAACAAAAATATCTACAGTAGATGGACTTCCAGTGCACGTCAGTAGAACTAGTGTTGATATTTGGAGCTGGTCACCTGTATGTCGTTTTAGGGTGCTTGAAAGGTTCTGATAGTTCAGCCATCTCAGTCATTCCAAATACATATGGCAATCTTTGTTCAGCAGAACACAAAGACAGCAATTTTGAAGACAGTTTTTCAGAACTGTCAAATTGTCTCTTCCAGAGTTTCAGAAGAGCCTACAAGACCACTTTGAGATATCTCTATTTTGCTTTGTGTCTTTCCAAAATTGAAAGCAACGCTCCAAAGCAATTTCTTGTAATTGCACGGAAAGGGAAGATGTATATTCTTCAAAGCTCCTTCTTTTGAGGTCCACAGTAGACAAAAATTATTTGGAATTACAAAAAGAAGGATGAAAAAAGATGACCCAATTTTTCTTATTGTGTTAACTAACTATGGGTTGTGTTCATATTTGAACTCTGGTGCCACACACAGGTTTGGTTCATCTAAAATAAACTTTGGTGTGATTGCTCTGTTAGTGTGGTTTGTTTGAAGATTACTTAAAAGGTTACTCTTTTGATTTCTTCATATAAATAATTACTTATTTTATTTACTTGTCATCCTGATTTCAATTGACAGCTTGCACATTTAAGTGTGAGGCACTGAAGTCTGCATTACTTGGTCTAGTACCTGATGGGTTTTCCATGCAGCCCTAAAACCACGTTTTGTATTATTAGGTTTTTTCTTAAAAATGGCAGTGTGAACACTTATCAAACCAGGACCAAATGTTTTTCTTTTTCTTTTTCCCCCTGACCAAACAAACAAACGCTGAAAATAAATCAATAAATTGTTGCTGTATATATTAAATTATGGCTCACTTTTTAACTCATTTGAATTATGATATATGGCAACTTATTTTATGGAAATGGAACCCAAGAACAAAAGGCATTTTGAACCAATGATGAACCAAATCACTTTCATGTGACTTACCTTGTAAACTTAACTGGCCAGGAACACAGCATGCTCTTATTTGTGGAGACAAATAGTCTCAATCACTTTATTTGGACAACCAGAATTGTGTGTTATTTTTTGCAGTTCAAACTTAAAATCCATGTGAAATCAAAATGTACTTATTATATAAAATGGGCTGAAAACACAATTCTTGAGATTTGTAAAATCTTAAGTTATATCGTAAGTTAAAATGTTAAGTTAACTTTATCGATTTGTGTTAGGACAACATGAATGAATTGTATGAACCCTGCATTTTTACAGTGTACACTCCAAAAATTGTTTTTGCTTTGTTCAAACTACTAGTATAAAATGAGCTTAAACAACACAATTCTAGAGAATTTTGGGGGGAAACTTTTTGTTCAGTCTACTTTTTGTTATGTTAACTTAATTGATTTGTGTTGGGGCAACATGAATGAATTGTGTTGAACTCTGCATTTTTTACAGTGTACACATCCACTACCCAGTATACCAACACAACTCCTTCATGTTGTCCTTCATGTCACAACACCAAAACGATTAAGTTAACTTATTTTTTTTTTTTACAAATTTAAGTGGATTGAACATAAAACAAATAAACTGTAATACAATAAGAATTGTATTGTTAAGCTAATTTTAAACAATTTGTTTGAACAAGCAGCAAAAAGTGAAGAGTGAATAGAACTGAACTACAGGTGTGAACACACACTTGATCAAGACGCAAGTATTTGGTCAATCAACTTTAACGGGTAGACCAGCTCCAAACCAACAAAACCTAACCTCCTAGTATTTTTAGTAACATCTATATATATATATAATATTTCTTTTTAATCAACATTTAGCTCTTGTGTTTAGCTTCATCCATTAGTGCTGTAACTGTCTTGACTTGAGTTTTATGTAACTCGTGCGCTGTAACTTAAAAACCTCTAAAGCGCAGCAGGTGCACTGGCCTCAGATCAGAGGTGTCGACAGCAGGAGCAAGATTGATTAGAGCTATTGCTTTTCTGCAAACACTCAACATCGCACTGTTGCATAAATACATCAAAATGTTTAAGCACACTCATCTTGAAGAGGACAGCAGGCATGCAATTTCAGAATAATTGACTCAGTAATCAGCATCTGGGTTCATTGTTGTGCTCAATAGTCTTGGAAAAGACATAGTTTCGCTTAGTGAGAATTATGAAGCAGATGCTTAATGATATAGCAGTTAAACTTTCAGATGCAAGCAGATCTTTGACTGGAGAAAAGAGGCTTTGACAGGGCAGACTGCAGGAGTCCTTGGTGGATTTTAGCGTGTCTTCGGCTGTGATTTACTGGGGTGAAGAATTAAAGCAGAGTTCAGGCAGGAAGGATTTGTTGTTTGCTTGAATTTGAATTCATAAGGAGGGCTTTAGGGGTGCACAGATGACGAAAACAGTGCGAATCCTTTGCCAATCGTGAAAGTTCGAGTGCACTCGCACACTTAACTATGTAAATATGCACATGTGTTTGTGTGAGTTTTCATGCTTGGCTGTATCTGTGGTCTCTCAAAAAACCTTCCCGCAACACTTTTTGAAAGAGGACTGGCACATATACAGTATGCCTCAAAACAACTCTGCATGCCAGTCCATACAAATCAATCTGGCTTTTGCTAGCATCATTCCTCACCATGCCAAGTCCGCTTAACCCACTTGGACCTGATGCCAACCACTGCCAGCTTACCCTGAACCATTCCAATCCCTCCATCCACGATGCCAATCCCTCTTTAAACCAAAGTCTTTTTCTTTGCCACATTGCTATTCAAGCCTTCTCTTCTGCTAACGGCTCATTGCACAAACTACATCACTGCTTAAATGTCATTTTTGGATCATTAGCTTTTTTCTTTCGGGTGTTTAAGATACAGTATGTGTCAATTCCATTTGCAAATGTCATGACTTTTACTTCCAGAAGCCCCTACTGATTGGTCTCTTTCAACTGTAATCCCTTAAAGGCGGCATTAAAACTTGCACGCGTCTGATTGTACCCCAGCTTATACTGCTACACCACTGGCATCTGTGAGATTTGCCAAGGCTCATTGTAAATCAGTGTTTCTGTGATAAATTGCTTGTTTTCGTTTCATGACCACTAAGCTGACCATATGGGCTTGTCTTTTTGAGAACGCGCTGGAGTGTTGATGGAGTGGCTGTTCCTTTGGTGTGTGAATTGTAATGCAATTGCAGGATTTTTTTTATTATAGGAAAGAAAAGTCAAAGGGGTCTTAAAGTGATAGTTCACTAAAAAGCTGTGTGAACTCTCCTTTTAATGTATTAATTATTTCTCATTGACAATGGGTTTTCAGTGGTCTGAGCAAACTAATTTACATTATGGTTACAGTTATTTTTAAGACATTTCATAAATTTGATATTGATATTACAATTACTTTTATCACAAAAACTGTTTAGAGGACATAACTGACAGTAAAATGTTTGTATATTATGTCAAAATAGGGGCATTGTTACCTCTTAATTACTACCATATTATAATTAACATTGACACAATTTAATATCAGATAGAGAAAAGCTGCTGAACAATGAATAATAATAATAATAATAATAAAAGCAACAATAACATTATTATTATGATTATTATGATGATGATTATTATTATTATTATTATTATTATTATTATTATTATTATTATTATTATTGTTATTATTATTATTATTAAGAAGAAGAATTATGTAAATATTTGTTTCGTTATCTATTGGATTTTCTTTATCAAAAGGGTCATTCTTGCATGAATGTAGTTATTTTTTATATTCTCCTGTGGATCTTTCCTCATCATCTATTAAATTACAAAATTAACAATTTATTTATTTCTTACTCCTCATGTTGTGTTATTAGTCAGGGTGCAATGAGGACACATAGTCTGAAATATGAGGACATGCCCAGAAACCCCCTTGCAGGAGTCCGGCCGAGCATTTTTTGGCTCCCACCACAAAACCCCAAACAAGCGTTTACTGACCCCCAGAGAGTGCAGATGTTTCTGGCAAGCGTTTTCTGCTCTCCACACCTCCCTCCACCCTTCCCTCTTTCATCTGCACAGTTTATTTTGCTTTACTGGCATCAATGACAGAATGGCATCTTGTTTGAGTCCTGGATGTTTGATTCAGGCCTGTGATGCTGTGTTTTGTTCACTGAAGGTGAGCGCTGAGCTTGTGTTTGATGAATGCGGATGGTGGAGAAACTAGCGGTCCCGGTGGACGGAGGACAGACGGGGAGAACAGGAGTGTTAAAAAGAGCCAGAGTTCATCAGCAACCTCTTCAAAGGCTCGCAGTTAAAGTTGCATGAAAGCGAGACTGGTTTGACGTGCGAGTGGTTGCACACATCTGTTTATGACCTGTTTTTGATATGGATGAATGATTTTGGCATTAGCTGGAAAAAATTACTCACCATCGAACAGCTTGGTTTGGATGAGTAAGCACTGTGCTGAATAAAACAGTATGGGTGCTTTGTTTTAGAGGCTGGTTTGTTGATTTCTGTTTCAGGCTTCTTAACCTTTGAATGCATGAATATTTAGCTAATTATTACTACATATTTGGGTTTTTAGTGGCCTGGACCTAACACAAATGATGATCTGACTCTAACTGCTATAGTAGCTTAATACATTTCTGATATTTCAATAATAATCGCAAAAGAATATAATAAAGCAGGATTTGCTATCTTTTGGAAATTTGAAGACGTTAATTATGATTATTATATCATATTATATTATGTGCTTATATAAATTCACGTATATATTAAAAACCCTGTACATTTCAGTATCCTACTGCATCTCCATTCATTAATAAATTCACTATTATAAATGGAAGAAAATCCTGTTTATTTTGAGTTTATTTCAAAAGACATATGCTACAAGTAATGTCATGCTGTAATTACTAAACATGGCCATATGCTATAATTTCTCAGCACAGAAGTGTTACACCCATTAACCTTCTGATTATTAATGCTTTAATCCCTTCTTCACATGCATGCATGCATACCCTATTAATCTGCAGCAAGAGTCACTCTCGCTTTTCGAAAAACATACAAATTCAAGGACATCCGTTTATTTAGCTTTTCGCATATTTATGAGCGCATAGCAAATCCGCACTTTGTTGTTGCACTTGTTTGTTGAGTTGAGTTAGTGAACTGGAGATACCACCAGCAGAGCATGAAGGATCCAAAGTCATTATTTCTTTCAGCTTTTTTCAAGTGGTTATATTTTTGAGTTACTTTAATAATGTATTACTCATTATCATGGATCTGGAGACGTTACAGGCCGTAACTATATACAATTTTCTGCAAAAAAAAAAGTATGTAGCTGAAAGTCATAAGTGTACTTTTTCCATCATATATTATTGTGTAATCGAAATATATAATTTTACTTTTCTTTTAGTATTGCTTATTTTATATGTTAAAAAAACATTTTGCGCATTGTACACCATTAAAATGTTTAAAAAGACTTTTTATCCTCTAAAAATGTGTGTCCATAAATCTTGCATTTCTTCTGTTAAAGTATACTGTACGTTACCTTTAAACTGATAGCATTTTCACTCACAATGATGTAAGATTCAGGAAAATATGTCACTGATCATATCTGAAGCACTGAAAGGTACATGTGTCTTTCAGAGAAAATATTTTGATCTGAAAACTTCTTACACCAACAGTTATTTTGTAAAATGTCGCAATTGTTCTCTCACATTCGCAAAAGGAACTCAGAATATACCTCTGATTACACAGCATGTTGTTTAATGGTCTTTTAATCGTGATTTCATTAGTGCCAGACCGTTTTATAAGAATAGTATTATTAGCATTTATGTTAGCAAGTGTGTTTTTTGGTCAAATGTAATATCGTCATTGATGTTATTGTCAAAATTGTGTCAACGTAATTTGAGAAAAAATACTATAATAATAAAAAAGTATGTGACTTGTGTTTGACAATCACTGAGTTATCAAAAGCCATCCAAATGTTTCCAATAAGACACAAGACAAAAATTCTTTAAGGTATTGTACACCAAACAATAAAAATGTACCCACCAATTTCTTACCTTAAAGGGGTTGCTTCAAACACAAAAGAATATAATTTGAAGAATACTGGAGACCGGTTCACAAGTACTAGTGAAGTCACTGGTTTCAGATTTCTGACATTCTCTTTTGTGTTTAACAGAAGAAAGAAACAATTAAAGGCTGGATAAAAGATGAAAGATTTTCCATTTTTGTATGTACTATCCCTTTAACTATTTGACATGCAAAATGAATCCAGTTATAGCATCACCCATAGGATCATCTGTAATGCTCAGTCTTTGTATTTGTGGCTGTTTTGGTGACTGTGGTCAGGCCGAGTTCAGGCCCAGTGCTTGTTTTGTTTATAATCATGTATTGCCAGTGATGAATTAGCATGAAGAGTAGCATACAAGCTTATGCTCCGCTGGCTCGGAGTTGGATCACGTAGACGACTCGGCTTGAATGCCACGATGGAAGGTCATATGCTAATTTGCTTCATTTTGTTGTGGTTTTTGTGCTTGTTGTAGTAATGCCATTAATGGCTTTGGGAATTTGAATACTTGCATCTTTTTAAGCTTGGCTGGGTTGTTGAGATTATCATTACACTGGGTTTATTTGGCCTTGTTTGCCTCTCATTACAATGAAACCAATTACAATGAAAACATTTGCTGGTAATGTCAGGGTTCTGCCACTCCTGTCTTGTAAATTCATGTTTTGGTGGCAGCCATGTCTTGTCCTGTATGTTGTCCTCGGCTCGAGTTTCCTCGGGTCGAGCACTCGTTTTCTGTTCTTGTGTCATTGTATGAGCGGCATTCTGGTAGTTCGCGGACCGTGCGCGTTCCCGCGTAATGCGGGCTTGTGAGGTCCGCGCGTGGTCTGGATGCGCGCTCTTGTCCTGGTGTTTGTGTTTGTTCTGTCTGCAGCGTGGTGTTTCATTCCCAGCGTCTCAGTCTTGTTGGTTTTGGTTGGCGCTGGGATGAAACATGCACGTTGCATGTGTGAGTGCACGGTAAGTGTTTTCATTTATCGTGTACTCGTGTCTTGCGTTCAGTCTTCTGTTGGTGTTGTGTTTAGCACGTGGTGCATGTTTACATGCGCCGCGTGCCATGTCTTGTGAACACGCAGTTAATGAGTTCTCTCATTGGTTGCGTGTTCGAGTCTTGTTTTTGTTCGAGTCTTGTTTTTCATATGGCTTGTGTTTGTTTGTCATGTGCTCTCCCGTCTATTGTCTAGACCCACCCTCCTTGTTAACCCATTATTAGTTTATTATTTTCACCTGTTTGTGTGTTAATTATTTGTGCTTATATTCTCCTCATGTCTGCTGTCCTGTGACAGTTCGTCGTCTGATCATCATCGTATATTCCCTTGTCGTGTCCTGTCCAGTCCTGCTCTTTCCTGCCAGCCCAGTCAAGTTTGTTTTTTGTCTTTTTGTTAATGTTTTCCCCCTCGGGGTAGTTTGTTTTGCCCTTTTGTTTTATTTTTATTATTAATAAACTCATTTTCCCTGCATTTGAGTCCTCGCTCCTTTTCCCCACCCCACAACCGTGACAGTACGAACTGGCCAAAAGAGGACTCAGCAGAAATGGGTTTGTTTCTGCGCCCAGCTCTCTCCCAGCAAGAAGGACCCCAATACCAACCCCTAGCCAGAGGACTGCCACACCAGCAAAACCATCACCCCTTTGGCATCTTCGCCGAAGGTCTCCTTGAGGCAGTCCAAGGGCCTGGGTTCAGTGAGACCAACCTCATCCACTTCTTTCTGGCTGGATTGGATGAGCCATTTGATTGGGAGGAGCTGGGTGAAATTGGGAAGTGGACTTATTGGGAGGTGGTGGAATATGCCTGCCTCAGGAAGGAGGGGGAGATCCTGCAGGGGGAATGGACCCCTCTCACCACCACCAGCACCACCTCCCAGTCCATGCCCAACCCCCAAGGGTTGACCCACACCCAAAAGCGGAGACTGAAGAGGAAGGCCTCTTCAGCAAAGGCGGCTCCAGCCCCAGAGCGCCCGCCAGTGTTGGCTCCAGCCCCAAAGCGCCCACCAGTGTAGGCTCCAGCCCCAGAGCGCCCGCCAGTGTCGGCTCCAGCCCCAGACCGCCCGCCAGTGTCGGCTCCAGCCCCAGAGCTCAACTCTGTACCTGCGCCGCCCAGGCTTCTAGCCCTGCCGGCCCCAGTCCGGCTCCTAGCCCTGCCGGCCCCAGCCAGGCTCTGAGCCCTGCCGGCGCCGCCCACATGTCTTGCCCTGCCGGCACCACCCAGGCCTCCCCTCCCCTCAGGCCTCCAGCCCAGCGGGCTCCCCTCAGGCCTCCAGCCCAGCGGGCTCCCCTCAGGCCTCCAGCCTAGCGGGCTCCCCTCAGGCCTCAGACCCCCTATCTTGCTGTCCCTGACCGATCCTCCCTGGGTCGTCCCTCCTGCTCCTCCCTGGTGTGACCTTTTGCCACCCTGGACGGTCCCTCCGGCTCCACCCTGGTCCCCTGCCAGGGTCCCTGACCAGCTGAACCCACCCTGGTCTGTCCCTCCGGTCCCGCCCTGGACTGTACCTCCTGATCCTCCCTGGTTTTGCCCTCCCATCCCTCCCTTGTTTGTCTTACTGGGTCTGGTTTTGCTCCCCTCCCTCCCTCCCTTCCTGATGTCTTGTTTGTTCACTTCCCTGTCTTGTGTTGTCTGTTGATGTTGCCTGTTTTGTCTTGTGGTGTTTCTAGTCTGTCTTGTACCTTGTTGGATGTTCCTTTAGGGACGCCAGGTGGCGTCCCTTTTGGGGGGCTAGTGTCAGGGTTCTGCCACTCCTGTCTTGTAAATTCATGTTTTGGTGGCAGACTTCAGACACTAGCCATGTCTTGTCATGTATGTTGTGCTCGGCTCGAGTTTCCTCAGGTCGAGCACTCGTTTTTTGACATGCATTTGAGTCCTCTCTCCTTTTTCCCACCCCACAACCGTGACAGGTAAATCATTTGATTTGGTTTAAATCACTAGTGAAAAGAGCCCTTACACCAGGATGAATTTGTGGTAGGGGTTGAGTTATGGTGGGTTGGTGATGGAACATGGCATATAACATAGCATAACAGCATAACATAACATAATATAATATCACACAACACCTTGAGTGTTCGTTATTTTCAAATAATTCAATGATCCAGGGTCAGTTATTCTCTTTATACTATGGTTACCACACTTAAACTGGACTTTGCTGAGACTTTTATTTCAGCATGTTGATGTGCTTTGAACTGAAACAGAATATTAAGTAGGGGCTGGGGCTTTCTTTTTGCACATCATTCCCTTGTATCAAACTAACGGTAAGAGGGGCATGGTTAAGAATACTGTGGCTGAGGCCGTCAAACTGACGGCAACAGAGTCAACAAACAAGGACCGCCACTCCAAACGCGGAAGTAAATGGTCAAACTTTGATTGAAAATGACCAAAACAAACTTTTTTTTTTCAGTGGATTAACTTGCACTGTTTAATTGCTAACCTAAAGAATAGCAATGCTCCCTAGAAAAATAAACATGGTCAATTTTGATTTCATGCAGACTTATTCACAGACACTATTCAAATGATGTAATGTTTCAAGAGATTTCTTAGGTTTTTGTACTCAAACTGTTAAGACTAGTTTCTCAAGCCTTCAATTTTGATTTGATTTGATGTTTGACTGTTGTAGGCTGTGAAATAACTGAATTCATGCACAGTGGTATGATAGAACTGTAATGTGGTCAAGACATGCCTGGAACTACTTTAGCCGTGCGGTTCCCTGAAAATGCTGAATTATTAGCTAGTCAGAATCAAGCATTCAATAGCCCCATAGTATATATAAAAAAATAAGGATGAAATGGAATTACATAAATATACTTAAATATACAAAAATACCATGCAAATATTTTTAATACATTTTCTCTCTCATTTTCATTCTATCTAAACAGGTACCCGTTCCCCACAGTGTTCAGTACGTGCAGTAAGAAGGATCTGGTGGCCAGTCTGGAGAAGGGGGTCGGTATGTGTTTGTATAACATGCCTGAGGTCAAAATGCTGTACGGGGGACAGAAATGTGGCAACGGATACATTGAGGAAGGAGAGGAGTGTGACTGTGGAGAGCCGGAGGTATGAAAAGCTCACACACATCAAAGACTTCTGTACATCACACCGAAGTAGAGCGCAGCTGTTAGCATTAGCAGATCTCAACCAGGTCCATATCTTGTCCTTATTGATTAATTTAGTTTAGCATTCACAGGCCAAACACTGGCTTTCACCCTGACTTTGTCCTAACCTGACAAACATTCTGAAAAATAATCTCACATATGCTAATAACGAACAATTAGCTAGCCAGTCAGTGACATCTAAACTTTTGTTGTTTGCAAGCTTTAAATGTTTATATCAGTTTCATATTTTCTAAATGCAAATTTTGTCATTGCTTTGGAGCACACTAGCTTATATATATACTTAAAAATAACAGACTCGAACTAACATCTGCATTTTTTTATTTTAGTTTCACGGGGCATTTAAATTCTGTTCATTTCTTGATCATTACTGCCCTATAAAAGGGCAACATTTTCTATACATTTCTGACCGATTGCTTAAAAGTGTTGTTAAAAAGTCCACAGGGCCATCAGCCAGAGTATTGAAAACTTATGAAAGGGTTAACCTCATTTAATAGCGGTTTTACACTGTTAAACATAAACTAAAAAAACAGGGCCTTTTAGATTATTTTAGACCCTACCAAGCAGCTCTAGCGTGTTCGTTTTTTTTATTAGCTTCTGACCTTGATGGACTACAAAATTTTCAATAAGAAAAAGATTATTTCCATGTCTACCTCCATGTCCATAATTTAACCTATTATTACAGTATGTTATCTGCAGGTGTTTACCATAGAAAACAAAGATGAATGGCATTTCTTCAGTTTATTCCATTGTAGAAAGGTGAACCCAAATGTCCATGGTATGGCTGCTGTCATGAGGCAGAGCCACTGTATGAAAAGTCTCACCCAAACTCCTACATACCCAATGTAAACGTACAAATCAAGAAGCCACACCACCATTTTTATAGCATCTAATAACTAACATTCTGGGAGTTTGTCTGGAGTTTATGATATATATTGTACTTTCCGGCCAGCAACCAAAGGGAGATCAAAAGGTTTTAGCTTTATTCTCTGATGTCTGAGGTGCATTTTGTGTTTACTCTTGGTGAGTTATGGAAAGGTTCAAGTTCCCAAGACAAATTACAACTGCATTTTAGTTTAATTTATTTGAAATTGTCACATCAGTTCATTTTTCAATTTCAAATTGAGTACATCAGAGCCTTTAGGACCCATGCAGTTTTAAATCCAGGCTGAGTCATTTGTATAGCCTGATTCCATTCCACTTCTCTCTTCCCCTTCCGCTATCCTATAAATAAATGCAAAAAATGCCCCCTAAGTATCATTTAGTAATGGAAACAGAGACTTCAGAAATGATCTATGTAATTTAGATGTCATAGAGACACATTATGTCAGCGTAGACCTAAGGAAGAAAAAACCTGGCTTCAAATGTAAAGTCCAGGATCACGTTATGGGCAAAGTTTGTTTGAGAATTGCACCCATGAGCTCCATGATCTCACCAAGGGGATTGAGGGAGGAAGTGGGTAAAGAGCTGAGAGGAAGCCCAGCAGCAGGTCTGGGGTGTTGGGCAGATTTCACACTGGATGAGGGCAGTTTAGAGAAAACAGCAGGTCTGTAAAGAGATTTTGGAGACGCTGTGGAGTAGTTTCAGCCAGAGGATTGACCAAACCCAACACAAGCCTTCAATCCTCTCTCCAGTCCACAGAAGCATTTTGTTCAACTTGGTGAAGAGAAGGAGAAAAGGAGTGAAAAAAGCCTCAAAGACATACTTTTGCTTGGTTTTTGTATATATTTATTTTATTTTATTATTTTTTTGTTAACTTTGCTTTTTTTGTTTTGTTTATGTTTAAACAAACTTTATTTAGTCTGTTGTTTACTTTTGTTTTACTGTTTTCTTTTTGCTTTATTTGTTATTTACGTTGTTTAATTTGTTTGCTTTTCTTTTTTGCTTTTTGGTTTCATTATTTGTTTACTTTGTTTTTACTTGTTGTTTACTTTCAAGTTAACCCTTGCTGGGTTTTTGTATACTTTGTTTTTGTTTACTTTGCTTGTTTAGTTCTATTTTTGTTTACTTTTTTTGCTTCTCTTTGCTTTTTGGTGTTTCTGCTGCTTGAATGAGACACATTTCATCCTTTCTGCTGCTGCAACAAGACTTTGAAACTTTGCTTATCAAATGGGGTGTATGAAATTACATTTTAGTCTTCAAGGTCTTAGTGAGCTTCTTCTGTTGAATTCTGCTTCACTTACAAAAAAAACCCTGAATGATCTTCACCCTTCAGAATTCACCTCGCTGTCTCTTCCTCTCTCTTTCTCTTCTGAGATAAATGTCCTCTTTCCTTCAATTGTACTGGGACTCTGACGTTCCCATCACTTCCAGTCTTGGGTCAGTGATGATGTCACTCACGTACACACTTGAACACGGTTCACTGAAAGCAAGAGTTCAGAGTTTGAAAAAACAACATTTTTTTCTTTTTTTTTTAAATCAGAACAATGCATGGACCACTAATTTAAACCAGACATGTCAAGACGATCACACACAAACCTGAAGTTAACGTTTCCAAATGCTGGAGTTTTTTTTGTAACCATGGATGCAAAGAACTGGTTGATAGAAGGGATTTTCCTAAAACAATATAAACTCCACACCTGGAACTAATATCTAATGCAGTCATCATATGGGAAAGCTGTTCAGAGTCACTTTCCATTGTTTTTCAGTAACCTCTAATTGGATAATGTCAAATTAAAGGGGTCAAATCCTGTGCTATTGTAGCGTTTTACTTTGTCTACTTCGGCTGGAAGTCTACTGTTTAAATCAAGATTCTTTGCACTCATTTTTTACTTTATTTTTTTGCCAAATGACCTCTGTTAAACTAACCTCATTTGTTGCATTTGTTATTTTTTATGTTTGACTTTTTTTTTTGCATACTTTGCTTTAGTTTTGCTTATTATATTTTTACTTTTTTAATATTTGTTTACCTTGTGTTTTGTGTGGTCTATTTTTCATTTATTTAATGCAACTGATTTATTTTTATGTACTTCTTTTATTTTGTTTGTTTTGCCTTATATATTTTATTTTATTTATTTATTATAATAGTTTTTATTGATAGTTTGTTTTGCTTCACTTTTTGCTAGATTTTTTTCATATTTTGCTGCTCATTTTGTCTATTCTATTCAATGTTTTTGCTCATTGAAGAGCACACATTTCCCACTCTTTTATGACAAGATTTCAGCTTTATGCTTCATTAATTGTGAAAGGCAATACAATAATTTAATCATGACACTTTTTGGAGCTTTTTTTACTTTGTTTGGCTTTTGTCTTGTTATTTATTTATTTATTTATTTATTTATTTATTTATTTATTTATTTA
>CAIGQW010056860.1:8219168-8229951 GCA_903798125.1 Danio choprae | reverse complement strand
TGATAGGTATGCAATTGACTCTTTTATTTAGACTTCTATTATAGACTATGTTATAGGCAAGCAGAATTTCTGTTTTGTTTTATGACAGCTTTACCTTTTATAGTTAGCCAAACAAACAGCAGAACATTTGAAAAATCAGAATCTAAAACTTCTCTTTAAAAAATCAAGGAATAATTTTTTTTTTCACTAACTAAAAAAAGTAAATAATGAAAAAACACTACATTTGACCATATTTGAGTTTAGAACTGTACTAGCTTACATTTTAGGCTGTTTAGCCATTGCTCCCTTTACACTTACTGCTACCATAAAAATATATGTATGTAGGTTTAAAATTCTACAGATGTCTCATTAAATGTCAACAACAAATATTTTAGCAAAATGCGTATTTGAATGCACTGTCTGCTTAGTGTGCATGTACACAGCCATGTCGGTTATGGACAGAGGAAACCATAAGATCTCAAATACATTAAACAGCACAAATATTTACATTATTTTTGATGATCAACATTAAGCAATTAATCCCTACTTTTCCTCAGGTGTCCACAGTGTCATGTTCACACAGCAGTGGTGATGACAGAACACTTAATAAACAGTTTAGACTGCAGAAATCAATCTACATCTAAAATATTGGTCAATTGTAAAGAATAAAAGTATAGCTCATGAATCTTTTTTTACCTATTAAAATATGTTAAGCACTTAAAATGCCAACTTGTATCCATCCAATTTACACTTTTTTAAAATTTATTGCATCATCAACTATTTTTAACTAGTGCACCAATTAAGCAAATCAGGGACTCTTCCCATCTCTAAGATATACTGTTACAATGAGAAATGATGAGATAACTTACAATCAAAAAATTTTAATTACAAAAATCTTAAAGGATAAAAGATATAATAGATACACATTATTCATCATGTTGTTTTTTGAACCCACATGACTTTTTCCGTGAAGCACAAAAGGAGGTGTTTAGAAGAATGTTCAAACTTCTCTTTTCCATATGTTACATCTGAAAGCTGTTGTTTGGCTTCAAGAGTCTTGAAATAATGAAGACTAATGCACCATTTCTTTGATACTTTTTAAAGCTTGGCCTCCATATATTTCTGTTGTATGCAATAGGGCATAAAATAGTTAGCTTTTCCAGTTAATACATTTTAATTACATCTCATTTTCTATCACAAACAAATATAAAACTGACTATTGACATTAAATTGACCACTCTGGCCACAAAAAAAATCCATATCAGTCAACCACTATTCATTGTAAATGCTACATACACTATAACACAAATGTCTCCTTGCAGTATGTAACAGGCAGTTCTTTGTCTGTTTCTGTCTCCTCATTACAGATGTGTCTGAACCGACAGTGTCAGAATGTCAGTGTGTTCGGAGTGCACAAGTGCTCTGCCAAGTGCAATGGAAGAGGGGTACGTTTTCTTAAATCTTCTGGAAACATTTTTTTTTATCTCTACAGTTTTTCTGACATTAGTTATAAGGCACTGGAGTCTGGATGCTGATAATAAGTCGACATAAATGAGTGTCCTCTACGGAAAGTCCTGCCCTCTGCAGTGTAGCTGTCTGCCAAGGGGACATCACTTAGCTAACTAGGTCCACATACTGTAACTTCACATGAACTAGATTACAGCTATGATTGAAATAGCTGCTGAAAGCACAGATAAAACATAGATTCTGCAATAAATTAGATCACAGCATAACCTTGTGTTGATGGCTTGATACAAGCGGTCATTGGAAGTGACACACTGCACCCTAAATTACATTCTGTGATTATTTATTCATCATGTTGTTTTTTTAATCCACGTGACTTTCGTTTTTTCGTAAAACACAAAAGGAGATATGTTAGAAGAATGTTACAACTGCTCTTTACTATATAGTACATCTTAAAGCTATTGTTTGGCAGTACTTAATGTACATTTATAGACCACTTCTGGTGCTTTTTGAAGCTTGGCCTCCATATATTTCTGTTGTATGCATTGGGGCGGCTTCATAACTTTTTGGTATTTAAGAAAGGAAGCCATTAAAGATCAGAACAATGTAAATAAAAGTAAATAAAGCTAAACATACTTTATTTGTGTGTGTGTGTGTGTGTGTGTGTGCGTGCGTGCGTGCGTGCGTGTGTGCGTGCGTGCGTGCGTGCGTGCGTGCGTGCGTGTTTAAAGTTGAAAGCTAAATCACTGAAATAACCAGATTTTTTAAAATATATAATAAATTGTAATAAATAAAACCAAAACCTAAACAGTTGCCTTAAATATGCTAATACAACATACATAAATACCAAAAGCAAAATATAAAGAAAAATAGCAGTGTATACAATACATAGTATATAAATAATACTACAGTTATACTGAATCATCTTTTTTTTCTCTCACTACACTATTGTATTTCCAGCATGCTGGGTGACTAAGGGCTTGTTTCAGCCATCGAAGTGCTTCACAATCGATCTCAGTCACTCCAATAAGGTTATAGAAGTCATAATTATTTCATTTGTGTACCATTTAAAGTGTCATTCATCATCTTTTGACTCGTATGCACAGAGGAGTGCTATAATGCAATCGCTAAACGCTGTGGCCAAAAACACCCACACAATATATTTAGCATTTGTGCCCCATGTCATCTCTGCAGGGCACGTGTGCAAGCGTGTAATGTTTTATTTATTTTCACTTCCGAAATTGGAGTTTGTCTTTTTTTTTCTCTAGGCTATGCAATTACATCCATTTATTTATTTATTTATTTTCGAACAAGGTCTGTTTCCTTACTGGAACTGCACTGCAGGACAAACTTATCATTGGTAATGAAGATGTCTGAAACTCTGTCTGCATCCTGGACTGTCCGACTGCTAGAGATTTATTTTTTATTTTTTCAAAGCCAGGCTGACACCAAAAGACCAAAACTCCAAAACTAGAGCGTCGAAGCCTGAAGTGTATTATATTGATACATGAAGTGCATGATGCATATCAGAGCATTTTATGCATGTGTGCTGCTCGAGTTTTCTAATAATAATTTTGTCTTCAACTCTACATTGGGATAACTTGATTTAAAAAATCTTATTTGACAGAAAACCCTCTAAAATTTAAGCTATATGAAGTGCCTAAAACGTTTTTAGTTTTTTATCTGATAAACCCAAATAAAAAGTCAGATTATTAGATTTGAAAAAAATATTTAGATTAATCCCAGACCATAAGGCTATTGTTTTCAAGTCCAAAAAACGACTATATTGCACGTTCATTCAGCTATGAATCTGAAGAGTATCTTTCCTGAGAGTTTTTTTTTACCCATGTTGAAACCATCAAAGCAACCAAGAAAAGTTTGATGTGAGTGTTAAGAGTTTGGGAGATTGAAAAGTTAGGTCATGTTTTTTGATGGGAAAGACATGGATGATCTTTCATTTTCGAAGGCAGACATGCAATATTCAGACTGTGATTTAAACATGGAGTGACATCAATCAGCGTACGCGGCGACCCTCGACACATGCTCTGATGGAAAAAGAATTAATGCAGTTTTGTGCAAATGGGAAACTGTTGCCCTTGAACGTAACTCGAAACAGAGCATCCATGAACTGAATGCTCATGAGGAGATTTCACACTGTTATCCCGCTGTATTGATGCAGTATTGAGCAGCAGGATGTTGATGATAATGTCCAGCAAGGAAGGATTAAGCTGTGTGTGGTATTGATACTGGTTGGTTTGTGTTTACAGGAATGCAACAATAAGAAGAACTGCCACTGTGAATCTCACTGGGCGCCTCCTTTCTGTGACAGGGCGGGGTTTGGCGGCAGCGTCGACAGTGGACCAATGAGACAAGCTGGTACAGTGATTGACAGCTGCACTATGCGCAACACTATCACAGCATGACTCTGTTGCTATGCTTCAACTCATGCTTTCTGAATTGATTATTTGCTTCCTTCTAGTCTAAGCCTAAAAACCTACAATTCCACACAATCATACTAAAACACAGATACAAGGTTTTTTGTTTTTTTAACATTTCAGATATTAGTATAAAATGACCATCTTTAGGTATTATTAACTTTACATTTTTTTATTTATTTATTTACGTTTATAAATAATAATAATAATAACAATCATAACAATAATAACATGTATGTATGTTTGTATTTCCCATCTCAATAGTTATATATTAGTAATAATAATAATTATTATTATTATATTATTAAAGTTGGGGGGCTGCACGGTGACGCAATGGGTAGCACAATCGCCTCACAGCAAGAAGGTCGCTGGTTTGAGCCCCGGCTGGGTCAGTTGCCATTTCTGTGTGGAGTTTGCATGTTCTCCCCGTGTTTGCGTGGGTTTCCTCCGGGTGCTCCGGTTTCCCCCACAAGTCAAAAGACATGCGCTATAGATGAATTGGGTAAGCTAAAATTGTCTGTAGTGTATGTGTGTGAATGAGTGTATATGGATGTTTCCCAGTGATGGGTTGGAGCTGGAAGGGCATCCGCTGCGTAAAACATATGCTGGATAAGTTGGCGGTTCATTCCGCTGTGGCGACCCCAGACTAATAAAGGGACTAAGCCGAAAAGAAAATGAATGAATGAATATTAAAGTTGAAGACAAAATTATTAGCACTTATTATTTTTCAAATGGAGAGAGGATTTTTTTTTTCAACACATTTTTTAAAAACGAATTTCCTGGCCATAATAACAGTATATAATATTTTATTTGTTCCTTTGCAAGATACTAGTATTCAGCTTAAAGTGCAATTTCAAGGCTTAACTATGTTAATTAGGTTAACTAGCCAAGTTAGGTTAATTAAGCGAGACACTGGACAACAGTGGGTTGGTCTGTAGCCAATTAAAAAACAAAAAAGACATCTTAAGGGAGCTAAGAATATTGACCTTAGCTGTTTTTAGGTTAGTTAATTAGTTTAATACTTTTTTATTCCAGCCAAACTAACAGAAATAAGACTTTCTCCATAAGAAAAATATAATAGGAAACACTATGAAAAAAGGTCCTTGCCCTGTTAAACATCAGTTTTGTAATTAATTGCATATAATTAGTATATTTAAATCTTACATGCCATATGCACTGAGATTTTTCCAATTGCACTTCCTCATGAAGTGCTGCTTTCATCCCCTCTGTGACATCATCATCAGCACTGCAGATATACCAGTTCAGCGTGAAACTACAACATAATTACAAAAGCCCATTAAACGATTTTCCAGCATAACAGCATTGACAGAACACATCATTGATTTACTAGTGCAAACCTAAAGCTCTGCGCTCACACATCGCTCAAAAGAACTGAGAAACAGCTTGTAAAAAAAAAAGCAAATCGATCTCTCTTCATTTCTCTCTAACCTGACTCTGGCTTCTTGTGTTTTCCTCTTGTCTGTGGCGTTTCTGTGCCGTGCTGTACAGCAGATGTGCGCGTGTGTGTATTAATGTGCGTGTTGTCCTATGTGACAACAGCGGACAGCAGTGCCGTGGCCGTGGGTTCACTGGTCACCCTGCTCTGCCTGCTGTCAGCCGGACTAATGCTGTGTTTGAAGAGGAAAGCGCTGGTTCATTTGCTCTGCATTAATAAGAAGAGCGCCATTCAAAAGCTCAGGTACAGAAATCCGTCCTGCAGAAATGTGTTTGATTCCTGCTGATATGCATCTAGGGACGCAGGAAGAAAAAAACATTTGTTAAATCTCAATGGGATGAGGTTTTAAGTTCAGTAGGAGAAAAGACGCGTTTAAAGATAATTTGGATCCATTCCTTTGTGGTCACAGTAACACACTTACATTGGGAATAAACTGAATTATTTAGTACAAGCCTGTTTATAATTTACAGGGATGTTTAACCAGAAATGAAAATCTTGTCATCGTTTACTCACCCATCAAGTGCTTCCACATTTGTATTTTTGTTTTTTGAATATAAAATGAGATATTTTGAAGAATGTTGAAGCACCAGATATTTTTCAGTGGGGGGAGGAAGTGTTCGAATATCAGCATTCTTTACAAGTATATTTTTCTTCAACAGAAGACAGAAACTAATTAGTTTTCATTCTTGGATGAACTATACACTGTAAAAAATTGCTGTAAAATTTACAGTATTGCTGGCAATTGTGGTTGCCAGTAATACTGTAACATTTACAAGTGCACTGTAAATTAACAATTAAAATTGCATAGTTGTAAATGTTAATTTTACAGTGCACTTATACATTTTTTACTGTAATACTGTAAGAATTCCCAATAATACTGTAAAATTTACAAGCGCACTGTAAATTAATAATTACAGTTGTGCTGTAAAACTATTTTGGTTGCCAGTAATACTGTAAATTTTACAGCAATTTTTACAGTGTAAATTAAATATTTGAAGTTGTCTAAATTGCCCTTTGTGTGGTTAGAGCAAACTTTTCCATCATAATGGAATTAAATGGATAGATTTGATCAGCTGTGAAGGGTATACGGTACTTTACCATTCAGCAGATTGAAATGGCTTAGATTTGTTCACATTTTTTAAAGAAGTCACTTATGCTCATCATAATTTCTTCGTGGTTTCTTTGATGAATACACTGTTAAAAAAACAGCATTTGTTCAAAATGGAAATCTGTTGGAACATCACAAATGTCTTCATTTCATCATTTTAAGGGGATAAATTGCTTAAAAATGAAAATTTGCTGTTAATTTCCTTGGCCATCCAAGAAATAGATGATTTGTTATTTCTTCTTTAGACCATGTTTCTCTGTGATTCATGAAATGCAAGTCTGAAATGGCCACTGTCACTTTACTGACACAACAAAATTAATACCGGTGGCTCCTGATGATACACGGAGGTCTTATGAAGCAAAACAATTAGTCTGGGGAAGAAACTGAACATTATTTACTATATTATTATCTTTAATACATACCCTTAGCAAATGGTCCAATCATTGCAGTCTGGAGCTTGAGACTCCTACTGCAGTAGGTTAAATCCACAGCAGATTTTCATTCTTGGCTGAATTATCCATATAATGAGTAATGTTGAATAAAAGTATTCTTTAAAAAAAAAACTAAAAGATCATCAAACATTGAATGCCAGTGCAGTTAAGCATGTTACTCCATCACACATCACATTATGATTGTCATGTTAATACAGTGTTAATTTTATTATTTACCATCTACACATTGTAAGTGCCTTACTATAAACGTGTGGTTATCAACATTATGGCACAGATGCTGCAAAAACAATTGCACCACTATAAAAACTGAACATCTCTACTGCAGTGTTTACTTTAAATGATTCGAAATAGTCAAATAAAAGAAAAAATCTAACTTTTAAAACTTAATTTCACAGATCAGTTGGACGAAAGCAAACACCCAACCCGCCACAAACACAGTCAGTCTTTAGGGTGTCACCTCAGCACAAGCCCTCTTCTTTACCGTTACACTCCCGTGCAGACAAGGTAAGTTTTGTACCATTTTTCAGAAGAAGATATATTTAGATGCTAAATAATACAAAATATTCAGCACTGATAATTGTAAGTTTCATTCATTCATTCATGTTGCTTCGGCTTAGTCCCTGATTTATTAGGGCTCACCACAGGGGAATGAACTGCCAATTACTCTGGCATATGTCCTACGTGGTGGATGCATTGTAAGAGTTATTAGTAATTTTGTGCAAATAATAACTGATCATAATAGAACCGCAAATCATCATATTTAAATGATTTCTGAAGGATCATGTAACACTGAAGACTGGAATAATTCTGATGACAATTCAGCTTTGAATCAGAGGAATTAATTCAATCTGAAACTACATTCATTCATTTATTTTCATTTCGGCTTAGTCCCTTTATTAATCTGGGGTCGCCACAGCGGAATGAACCGCCCTACATTCAATAAAATAAACATTTTAATAAACAGAATTGGCTGTTAAAACAACATTTTCAAACTTTTTACTGGTAGCGTGAATAAATCCTTACAAAAGTTGATATATAGTAAGTATAATTAAATGGACAGGTCTGGTCTTTGTTTCTGATCGGTTGAATCATGTTTGAGGTCATTGCTTCATTACAAAACTAGATTTTATGGACTGGCATCAGCTTAGTCAGCCCTGTAATCAAGCACAAAAAATAAGAAATAATGGATAAAAAAAAACACAAAATATAAAATAATAGTTAAAAATAATTAAAATTTTTATATATTACACATAAATTATCCAAATATAGCAAAATCAACTAAATCTTCTCTACATTTGCATTTGTCAAAGTGTTTTATAAAAGAATCATAGTAAATTACATCCATGAAGACAGCTTGTAATTGTAACCAAGCATGGAATTGTATCATTTCTTGAAGAGTGTTCATATAAATGAATATTTACACCCTTATTAACAAGCAGTAACAAGATCTTTTATTAAATCTCAAAATCCATAATTCATTCTTTCTGTGTCTTCCTGCCGATGAAGCGAGGAGCAGATGAGGTCAGATCATGGCAGCATTACTGTCCAAACCCATTCATTTCTGTCTCTGTGTGCGCAGCATCAGGCTTAGGTGCATAATTGATTTATTCTTCGCTATTGACTCTCAAAGAATATTAATGAAGCCCAGATCATCATCTTAAACCTCAGACATCCACGTAGAAGCGTTTCTGTTTTTATTCAGTAATGCAATTGGTTTGAAATTGTTTGTTGTGGCTGAAAGTCTTTGTGTGTTCAAGTAATCGGGCCTCTCTGTGATTGGATAGTCACCGCTCAAAACTTCATATCAGTCGATATAGATAATTATAACATTTCTTCTCAAAATTCTGAGTGAAATCAGACAGTGAATTGCTCATTTTACCTACTCTTTTATTGTCGGAACATGACAAACACGTCAACCAGATAAACATTTCACAAATCTGAGGTAATGTATTTATAATAAATATTATATAATATATAAAAATAGTTTTGAGTAAACTTTTACAGAGTATCTTAACGTAAATGCTGTGATGTCAAATAATGAATTTATGTTCATTAAACCAATAACATCTGTAAAACTGTATTTATACATATATTCTGCCTTTAACTTTAAATGAAATACTGTCATCCAAAGTATTATACATTAATATAATCATAATCATAGGTAAAACTGCGCATTTGTAAAACTTACATGGGTAAAACTAACACCTCAATATTGTTAATGTAAAACATTTTAATGTAACTGTGGTTTCTGTGAAAATTTAATGAAAAAGACTGGCCTGAATACATTAAACAATACAAATTCAGAAATGCTGTAGCTTGAAGTAGCTGAAAGAAACACTCTACTTTATGCTGTTATACAGTCATACCATTGTTTTAATCCATTCAGCCGATATCTGGTTCTGGCAGGTGCATGTTTAGCTTAGCTTAGCATAGATTATTAATTTGGACCATTAGCATCTCACTCAAAAATGACCAAATTGTCCTATTTAAAGCTTGATTCTTTTGTTATTACATCGTGTACTAAGATCAACAGAAAATGAAAAGTTGCTTTTTTCAGGCACGGAGTAATATATTTGCACCTGCTGTAGCTATGGTATGGCAGCAAAGTTCCCTGATTATTTTGCCAGAATGAGTATAGTTCCTGTATCAGCCTTAAAAATAAAACTTTTAATTTTCTGTTGGTCTTAGTACACAATGTAACTACAAAAGAGTCAAAGTTTAAATAGAAAAATTATCGCAGCTCTCTGGTCATTTTTGAGAGAGATGCTAATAGTCTAATCCTATTCAATGGTTAATGCTAAGCTAAGCTAAAAGTGCTCACACCAGACCTGAAGATCAGCTGAATGGATTCATAAACAGTAAAAATCAACTCTATAGATGACCTATTTTTTTTTTTAAAGTGGAGTGTTCCTTTAATAGCAACAATTACTGTAATTATATTCAATTGTTCCTTCAGTACATTTAATACATATCTACATTGTATAATATAATACATTTACCTCCAAATTCTGACAAAAGAACATGATGGTAATGGTACTTTATCAAAGGAAAATTATTTAATGATAATTACTGTAATTATTTTAATGGCCATTTCACATTTAACTATAAAAAATAAAGGTAAATCTCCAATATTGCTATTAATGGTTTCATGGTGAACTTTTAACCTCCATGGAAACTTTTCATCCCAAAAACAGTTTTTTATATAGTGGAAATGTTATTTAGATTATTATTGTTTTACAGGCTAGTCTTCTATGGCATCACTGTGAAAATCAATTTTTGTTTCTTTTTCTTAAAATAAAGAACCAGGAATAGTATTGGATTGTGAAGTGATGTTTGCAGAAATTGATTTCTGGAAATGTCCTACGGTCAGCAGTAGATCTCGTATTGAATTGTTCTTGAAGATCTGTCTATTTTTTTCCGCAGATGTCTCATCCTAGTTCGGAGCCTCTTCTTCCTGCACATGGTTTCCAGAGTTTGCGTCGTCTGCCTGAATGTCCGAGCCGCTGCCAGCCTGTCCACATCAGCCACCCGCTGCCCGTCACACTGCAGCCTCACAGGACACTGAGAGCGACAGGCGTCCACACGCTGCCACGCCACATCGCATACACACACACACAGGTCAGTGCTGTCAGCCTCTTTCACCATATACTGACAAACTGTGACATGAAGAGTGTGAACATGTCTTTCTGATACACAATAATGGTGAAATTCTAAAAGTGTATCGGGTTGTTCCAATGATACGGTTTCGTGGAAATGGATTCATATTCATCAATAATAAAATTTTTATATTTTATATAATAAAACATTTTATATGTTTTATATAATATAATATAATATATTCAAATATAATATAATATAATATAATATAATATAATATAATATAATATAA
>CAIGQW010056860.1:8179454-8200522 GCA_903798125.1 Danio choprae | reverse complement strand
TATATATATATATATATATATATATATATATATTGTTTTTATTAACATCTTTATTATAATTATTATTAAATAATTACACAAATAAACTAAAGTGCTAAAGCTAAGTTTAATTTTATCATCTAATATTTCAGCTTTATTGCAATAAACTTTTAACAACAACAGCACTGGTTAACAATAAACAATGACAACATTTTTTTAATCACTCAATCAAAATTCAAGTATTTGGTGTATGTTTCCTAATAAATGGTATATTAAGAAAAAAAAACATGTATTGTTTTGAAATAAATTAAATATCTGAATGTTCACTCCACTGTAGATCCTGAAGGCCTCATGCAAGCTTTAGAGGAACTGGACTATCTTGCCGCATTGGATGATGACGGAAATCTGTCCGAGATTGGAATTATCATGTCAGAGTTTCCTCTGGAGCCACAGATGGCTAAGACTTTGCTTGCGTCCTGCGAATTTGACTGTGTATGTGAAGTGCTGACCATCGCTGCCATGCTAACAGGTAATCCTGTCTCAGTACAATCCACTCGACAGGTGTGTCACCATGTGTCTCACTTCCAGTTATATCTGGAAATCATGTCAGGTCACTATAATTGCACCAAGTATATGTACCATTCAAGTGTATATACCAATAAAAACTGAAAATTAGTAACACACACACACACACACACACACACACACACACACACACACACACATATAATTACAAAGAATAATAGTAAAAATACACTTGTTCTTTGTCTTTGTAATTTAGCTCCGAGCTGCTTCATTACACCCCCCGTGGAAATGAGACAGAAGGCCTTACTGTGTCATCAGAAGTTCCAGCATGCCGAGGGAGATCATTTTACTCTTATTAATATCTTCAATGCCTACAGATATGCAAACAATGGATCATGTGAGTAATTTTTAAAAAATAAATCAGACTCTAAATTATTCAACAATGGGCATTTTTGTCTTAGTAACATCCAGTGTTAAAGGGATGTATTGAAGAATGTTGGAAATCATTGACAAAAAAAACAAAAAACAATGCTATTGATTGCAATGGTTAACGGTTTCCAACATTCTTCAAAATATCTTCTTTCAACAGAACAAAATAACTCAAATTAGTTTGGAGCAAGTCAAGGATGAGTAAATGATGACAGAATTTTTTCATTTTTAGGTGAACTGTCCCTTTAAGTTACTTTCTAACATAATGGATTTCAATTTGAGTTACTCTTTTAAAAGTAACTGGATTACTTTACAATTTGTTACTATGGAAAGTAATGCTTTACATTACTTTTACTTATCTGAATCTGGCTTGCTTTGATCTGGCTTTTTGGTGTAAGTAATCTTTTTGGCAAGTTGGCATTCATTTGGCTGTGGCAATAAATCAGGCACTACGCCAAAGTAAATCGAATGAATGAGTGCTTTTGGCAGATGTAAGTGGCCTTTCAAAATAAAAGTCAAATTTATAAGCTTAAGGCTGAAGGAAATGCATTATGTTTATGTAAAGTCATTTTTTGCTCATAAGTATTGTTGAATTGGATCATAGAAGCTTAGCCACAAAGACATTAGTAATTAAAATCAGATTAAATATACAATGAATATTTGTGCTAATATTTAATCATTGCAGGTTTGTCTAATATGCTTTTGACTGTTTTTATTTATATGTGAGACAGGATGAGTAAATGTATGTTCACATTTAATCCAGATCTACAGTACCCATCATGTTTACACTTATGCGATTTCTCTCAACATATGATGAGAGAGAAAAACAAAACTTGCATTACTTCTTTCAAACAGTAGCTCCGATATTTTTCTTGTAAATGAACAAAGCAATGCATTAGTTTGCTATTTACTGTATATAAAAAAAAGTAATCGGATTACATTACTTGTACCTTCAGCACTGGTAATATGTATCGATTATTATTTATAGTGTCGATTTCACGTTCACATTTGTATTTCAGACTCTAAAGTGGAGCAGTGGTGTGATGAGCATTTCCTCAGTCTGGCTGCTCTTCAGACGGCAGATGCCATACGCTCTGAGCTAACAGAAATCCTTAAACGTCTAGAGCTGCCCGTGTCCTTACCCGCCTTTGGTTCTAGAAGCAACAGCTTAAATGTCAGACGTGCCCTACTAGCTGGATTCTTCATGCAGGTGTGGATATAGTTAATATTGTAATCAGGGCCTAAAATGAACACTCGCCAAATGTGAAGTAAAATCAATGTTATTTGCTACTTGGCCGGTACCTTTTTTTATTGATTATTACAATGCCTGAGGAAGCAATATGGTTTATCAAATTGCTATTTTTATTTTTTGTTAAAAAATCTCATATCTCATGATAACACTTTTTGGCAGTGTCTTGGAGAGGCGCACTTTGCACAAAACAGCGGACATTTCTGCATGTGCTGTGCTGAAATCACTTAGGTGCATTTGAAAATGGATTAATAAATCATATTAATCTGTAGTCGAAAACAGAGAAGCATTTCATAAGATACATTTTCTTTTTCTTTTTTTTATTTACCAAAATAAATATTTTTGTGATTTAATGTTGGAACAATAAATGAAACAAAAACTATAAATATTAGTTTTGTCATTTAATAAAATAATAATAATAATTTAAATATCATATTGTTATTTTTTGGCATTACATAAATTAACATTTGTCGTTTAGTTATAACATTAGTTATATAAATAAATCATTTTTAAAATGTTGATAAATGTGTTTCTACATTATTTTGTTAAAATCTTACACCTTCACTTTATAAAATATGCACAGCTGATAAATTAATCGCCGGCAGCTGTGACAAAATTTTTCGACCTTGACTGTAAAATATGTAGTTGGTAGATTTTGCTAATGGTAAAAAGTCTCTGTAAATCTGAACGAGAAAGAAGATTAACCTCTTTCCTAAAATGCACTGTTAATGTCCAGCAGTGAAAACCAGTGCACTAATTCTCTTCAAATTATAGCCTTAGGACAGTACATCTGTGATTAAGTCAGATTAGTAAATGGCACAGTGGCTTACATATTTAAGTGTGTTTCAGTGCTCCTAAAGCACTATTATAAAGCATTTTCCATGGTTTAATCGGCGTGTGGTTTTCCAGGTGGCGAGGGACATCGACGGGTCAGGGAATTACTTAATGTTAACCCATAAACATGTGGCTCAGATCCACCCACTGTCCGGCTATGGACTTGAGGTGAACAAGAAGAACCTGCCGGAATGGGTTCTGTACCATGAGCACACGCTGTCAGAGAACAACTGTATCAGAACCGTCTCTCAGATCTCAGCGCACGAGTAAGTTATGCATCATCTGCTTTGTCGAGAACATCTCCAGCTGTTTGCATTTTAGGACCTGCTACCAAAATTGACTTTATAATTTCATTCTGAAACTAAAGCTACAAACTGACTGGATAGATGCGCTACTGGATAGATTCAGTAACAGCCTCATCTGTTTGGTACTGAGCAAATTTGTGGTGCCAAAGCAAAAACACACAATAAATAAGATACTAAAGAAAGAGACGTTTATAACATTAATCATTTTCCGAAGTATAGGAATGTACACACTCGGCTTTATCTATTTTGTGTTATTTGTCTTTTCTTCATTTTGTATTTACTGGTTAAATTATTGTATTCCTATTTTTTATAGTGTGATATAATATTTAATCAGTACAGGGATTTGTATACCATAGAATATTTTTTAATGAATAAATATTTTATACAATAAAAATGTATTACAAAAATAAGTATTTTTATGTATTACTCTCTTATTTTAGAACACAACTCTGTATTGTTTATTTTATTAAATCTTTAATAAAACTAAATCATTTACTAAATCATTATCATCATTAGTATCATCATACTAAATTGTTTTGACAAAAAACTAATTATATAGTTTATCTGTTTTGTATTATCATTTGTCTTTTACCTTCTGTAATCTCCTGTTAGACAATAATATAATAAATATTCAGTCTTTAATAACATTCTCAATATAATTAATAAGGATATTAATATTTATCATTGTATTGGTTATACGTCTTTAGTCTTTCATAATTTAATAAATATTATATTCATAATTTTATAATATGAATTCTAAATTTGCTAGTTTCAAGTTAAACCTCCTTTTAATTAATGCTTGCAATTTAGCCTTTTATAGGTTTTTTTGGTTGTTTTCTTGTGACAGGTTCATTCAGATGACACCGCAGTACTTCTTCTACAACCTGCCACCTAGTGAGAGTAAAGACCTACTGCAGCACACTATAGATCACGGTACAGCTGCTCCATCTAAAGGCAAACGAAAATGCCAAACCTCCAGCAGTGCTGCCACTGAAGAGCAGACCCCCGAGCGCTGTACCATACAGTAAATGAGCAAATAATACACCTTCACACTGCGTTATAGTGACAAAAACAGGATGCTTAGATCCTGCTGGTCTGTTAGACAGTAGCCATGCAACGTCTGAGGCACAAAGAGGAATCTCAACACACTGAGCAAATTAGTCTGACTGATTAATCAATATGATGAAAAGACGAGATCATGCAGACTGCTGCTTCAATTCCATGGGCCATTTAGTTTGCCCGGTACAATGCTTCTAAGCAACAGCAGTTTATACAGTTGTCTTCACTTTGCTGAATTAATAGCAATTGAAATAACCTACTGCCGTGCAGTAGTTAATGCAAAACTGTGTTTGACTTTATAGTGTCTAAAATGTCTTTTATAAGCTGTAGCTACTAGTTAGCATTGTACCTTTTTAAGTATATAAGTAATAAGTATATATATATATATATATAAATACATGTGATGTGATTTAGCCATGTTCATCAGCATAGTTTCCTAGTACCATTTAAAAATATCTTTCTTTTTGCATTGTTTCCCATTGGCTTAGACTTGTAATAGTGTTATTATTTTTCAGTGTTATTATTTTTCATTTCAATGTATTTATTTGTTAAGTATTCGTTAAACTAATATAATATTTTGATATTAATTTCAGTTTCACCATGTTTAATATAAAAAGTGTTTGATTTTGTTTTTACAATTATTAATATGGTATCTGGTATCATTTTTTCTCTTGTTTTACTTTTTTTTTACAAAGCACTCATTTGTAACACAAACAATGTACTGAATTTAATTACAAGAACTTGATTCACCATGTTTAATAATACTGTATACTAGCCAAACATTATTATTACCATGTACTTTAAGTTCAATTACTATTTATGCTAAGCGTCTTTTAGGCTTCCTATTGTTTGTAAGGTAAGTGTTGATGACGCTGAAAATGATGTGAAATGTGAATTTACAGGGTATTCAATAAAAAGATAATACATTTACTCATGTGTATAACTGCTTTTGTGTGTCGTGAGAAACTTGTATTGCAGTTTTTGGATTATATCGTCAGCCAGCTGTTACAACTACACATCCAGTTCACTCATATTATTATGACAGATGGCAGAGGTGGACGCGACGCTTCCAGTTTGTAAACAAAGCCTCTGATTGGTTAGATGAGAGCCGACGTCATCTACAACTCTGACAGACGCGTCATGCGTTCTCTGATTATGAGAGCGTTGCAGTTTTTGCTGTGTCGTGTCGCTGGATGCAATTGGATTATATTGGATGCCGAATTAAATTTAACAAGATAAAAAGAAAGCTTTGAGAATTTAACATGCTTTTTTCGCGTTTCCACTGTGATTTCTTCATAAAATGTTAGAAGTTGTGTCGTCTTGGAAAGTTTGCTGTTGAGATATTTTGTGGGCGCATGCAAAAAATGGCAACAATGCTGTGAAAAATGTTTTATCTGAAATATGGGCACAGTAAAAAGCAGGATGAAAAAAGTGGCACCTGTGACAGATAAAGAGAGAGAGAACGCCAGTATCAGCGACAGTCACCGGGATGGAAGTCGTTTGTTTGGTCCGTCAAACAGCCAAACTTCAGAGCGGCTTTTGTCCGTCAGAAGAAAAGTCCAGCCGGACTGTAACAGTGAAGGGCAGGACTCTGAGTTTTCAGCCGAAGATCTCGGGGATGAAATGGACAGAATTCTCGCAGAGTGTGACTTGACGCTGAACAGGACGTCTCATAAGATGCCAAAGACACCTGGGCTTTACAGTGCCAAAAGACAAGTCGACGACCAGGTTCACAGAAGAACACATGAGAAAAACGAAGTAAACTTGGTGAACAAACCAACGTCAAACGTTCATGAAAAGGTAGGACTGGTGTTAATATTAAAATCTCATCTTTTTTTCCCCACTAGACCAATGACAATGACTCAACGGTTGACAATTGAGTCAACTGAATAATTAATTGGCTAGAAACTATTAAGTCATTAAGAAAGGAATCCCTATCTATTTCCTGACTTTCTGAACAGGTCAGGCCTCCAAAGGAGATGAGTTGTGCCAACCCAGAGAGCATAGCAACAGCCCAGTAAGTGTATTTCATCAATTATTGATCTCATTGTGACACACATCATTTCCACTGAAAGCAGTTAGGTTGTGTCTAGTGCAGTGTTTGGTTGAGACGACTGGTGTGCCCTGTTAATTGAAATGCTTATCTTAAATTAAGGAATAAATAGTGCCGTATTTCATTTGTACATTATATGTTTTGCAATTTATTGATTTTAGATTTATTGATTTTAAAAAAGGAAAAATAATTTTAACCACGACATTCTACATTCTAGTCTTCTATATTTGATCTTTTTTTTAGAAGTTGACAAAGTGAAAATCATTGTATTTAAAATTGTCATGTCATTCCAAACCCCCATGACCAGAGTTCATATTCAGAACAAAAAATAAGATATTTTACAGTAGATCAAACCAAAGAGTTTCCTCATCCTTCATAGACAACAAAGTTGCAGACTCGTTGAGAAAAATACCCAAAAACATCCTCAAATCAGACCATATGAACATGAACATATGCCTTCAGTAGTTCAGTCAGAATATCATCAAGCTAAAAGAATACTTTTGTGTGCTCGTACAACAAAAATAATAGTGACTTTATCAGGCATCTGGGGTATACATCAGTGCACAGGGCTTGTGAACGTGCACCCTATACTGACACTGAGGAGAAGAAACTGCTGAATAAAATCATTATTTTTGTTATTTTTTATGTGTGCACAAAAGTATTCTCAAAAGTAAAATAGCTTCATGGTCCAGTCCAGCCTGATCTCACGAGGAAGCATAATTTTATGTTTTGTCAGTTGTAGGAAAATGTAAACTTTTTAAAAGTTTTTATCCCTTAAAAAATATATATATTTATTTTGACACATTTTATTAATGTTTTTAGATGTTTTATTATTAAACATTTTTATGTAAAGATTTATACAGTTTCATTTATTTTTATTGGTTAATCAAAATGAATGTGACAAGGAATTTTCTGATACATTTGATCATTTAATGACATTAAATGTGTATTGAAAAATAATAAAATCTGCAGTAATAACATCTTTTGTAGTGGTCGATTAGAAGAAAATAAATATTGATGTGTTAACTATATTTAACAATACATTCATTAGCAAAATAATGATTGTAGGTGTCTACTAAAAAAATAAAACACCTGTATTAACTATGAAATTATTTCTTTTTTTAAATAGAGGTTATGGAATGGGTGGTGGCTCGTTTCTGTCCTTTCCTATCATCTATGATGCTTCAGAAGAGGACCTCATGAACACAATCGAGAGGGATTTTAGTTAATGGACATGATCATCTTCTGAGACACGAACAGAAAAGGATTTTTGAAAATAATTATTAATGTATCAGTACAACACATTATGAATCATTTTATTCATATTCATAAGAGTAATTACTCATGTATCAATACAACAAATTATGGATTATTTTTATATTTTGAGGCATAGATATTTCAAGTGTGTATGTGTTTTAAGAAATTTTGTTATAAATGCCCGTGCCTTAATTGTGTATCCATCAAAGTTCAGGATGGAATTCAAATGATTATTTTCATAAATAAGGAAAGGAATAAAAGTTCTACTTTGCTTTTGAGACTTCTTCATATGCAGTAAAACAGCTTGCCTGAGAAAAAAACATATGGAGTGGATAATTTAGCTCCATTTCCTGACCACATTTCCAAAATCTTCCACCCGTCTATGACAGGAATGCACATCAGCAGTTTTAGTGGTTTCATGGAGGCCCCCTGACTATACTAAACCATACTGATGTATGTTCGCCAGATTAAATAGCCTCCATTTTGCTGAATACAATTTCTTTTGAGGCACGCATTGAAAATCATGCTGTTCTGCATTTCACTTTTATCAAGAATTTTGTAATTTACCTTTAAAGTAAGTTTGATGATTTTGTGCAGTTTATAGGAGTTACATGTGTGAAAAAATGATTGTTTTGTCAACACTGATATTGTAACAGTGTTTTTTGTTTCTGAGATGACAATTCAGTACATAAAGTAAAAAAATATATATTACTTTTTATGAAAACATTATGCTATCTCTATTATGTGGAAACTAGACTTGCTGAAATGTTTAATATAAGCTATATATGATTTTATTCTCATATTGATATGTTTGGGAACTCACCGAACAAATGTAAACAAGTTGGAAAAAATAGTTGTAAACAAAGTGGAAGAGCGGTTTGGCTTGTTCTCTGTTTTGTCCTGTTTTTTATTTATTCTTTTGTTTACATTTAAACAACTTGGCTTACAGAATAAATTAAATATTACTTTCTCACCCATCTAAGATAAAGAAAAATATTAAACACACGGTGTCGCTGTTGCTGCATTGTTGGACAATCGATGATGGCGTTTTCACGGTTGGGGAAAGTCGGTCAGTAAGGCAGGAGGCGGGGCACCGATCTGAAAGCTGATTGGTCGCGCCTCCCACCACTACAGTTAGTCTTGCGAACTGATTGGTCCTTGATTTAATTGAGTAACTGCATACTTTTCCATTTAAAAAAATGTGACTGTGGTGTGAGCTGTGAGCAGTAATAACAGACATCCGGTCTCAATCTCTGTGGGAGCATTTGTATTACTGGAAAGCTCACCATTTATTATCAGCCAGTGGTAAGCAATGAACAAAACAAAAACTTTTTTTCTCATAATTTTGCAATGTCCTTTCCAAAACTAATATAGGCTGGGTTGTTTTTCCTCGCAGGAACTCCGTGTGTTTGGCAAATTAAGGATGATTTAGGGTCTTTATGCTGACACATACTAAACTAACACAAAACAATATTTACCTAGAAGTCTAGGTGAATTAATCAAACATGTCAGCTGAATCTACTTAATCTACCGTAAGAATAAACGAATGATCTGTTCGTTTAGGTGAGTTTCTTATAAATAAAAAGTAATGTTTTGAACCTTTTACTAACCCTACGATCTAATGGCCTGTGTTAACTTGCTGTTGAGATAATGGATAGATGCCCGAGACAAAAGATCCAGGACTTTTACGAATCCAACAGGAAGTGGGTGCATCATGGGTGTGTCAGCAATGTGAGAATGCAAGTTCATTTACTGCCAAGAGCAGCAAGCAGAAGAACTAAAGTACAGCAAAAACACTCCGGCCCAAACCCACATCAGGGAACTGCTAAATATTTTTGAGGCTGCGGATTCAATACTTTTTTTTTTTTATATATTCAACTTAAGCTCTTTAGTATAAAAAAACAACACTCAAAACACACTTAATCTTCATTGTTTAATAAAAAAATGTATTAAATAAAAGTTCTATATGATAATCACAGTGTAGATAATTATCCACATATACATTTTTACATATATTTTCCTTTTTCTAATTGTGTGTAGTTTAGCATACATTTCCACTAGATATGTACATATAAATGTATACAAAAAAAAGAAGAAAAAGGAAGAATTTTTAAGACCAACATATTACAAAGACTTTGGCAAAAGAGTGCATAAATCTTTTACACAATAGTAAACAAAATGTTCCATTGCAGAGTGCGAAATATGTGCAGCAAAAAAGACAGGAGTCCAGTGCATAAATCAGATTTTTGCCCATGAGAGATTCAGCAGTCGTGCCCTCATAACAGGAGTCCCTGCATAACATCTCTGAAAGTTCACTCTCCATCAGAGTCAGTTTGAGGCTGGTAGCAACATGCTGACAGGCAGTGCTGTGCCAGTGGGCAAAGTCTTGGCTGCGGTGATCTTGTTGAGGTTCCGCACCTCTGTTTGCCAAGATGGGATCTTCTTGGTGGTCATGTGTCGCCGTGCGTGCTTGGTGAGATGGTCGCTGCGCATAAATCGCCGTTCACACACCGGACAGACAAACTTCTTCTCGCCTGTGTGTGTTCGGCGATGCCGGGAGAGCTCATCAGAGCGAGCAAATTTCTTATCGCAGCCTTCCCAATTGCAGCTGAAAGGTTTCTCTCCTGGAAGACATATTAGAAGACATGTTAGATAACCGACTTTATCAAGACTTAAGAGCAAGGACCTCCAAACTCGGAGAGCTACTGTTCTGCAGACTTTAGTTCCAACCCTGCTTCAGCACACCTGCTTGTAACTATCAAACAACCTGATTAGCAGGTTCAGAAGTGACTGAAGTTGGAGCTGAAATATTCAGGACTGTAGCTCTCCAAAAGCAGAGTTGGTGACCCTTGCTTTAGAGGTTGAAGTGTATATTTACCTGTATGGGTTCTGAGATGTGCCTTCAGGTGAGAACTTTTAAAATAAGTTTTCCGACAGCCTGGGAAATTGCAGACATAGTTGCGCCTGCGGGAAAAGTCGACCTGTGTGGTGCTGCTCTGCCCTGAGGGAACGTAAACAGGAGCGGGAGCCAGAGGCAGGAGCTTGGTATTGCCTAGGGTCATAACAGTCTGCTGGCACTGCTGAGCTGAAGATACTGGCGACTGGGGCATCACGAACATCACTGTCCCCTGAGGCACCGGAGAGCCCATCAGGAGCGGCTGTGGTAGGATAGACTTCACCCCAGAGCTGGGCTTCTGAATAAATGTGGCTGAAATGACTCCAGAATGGGCCATGGGGAACATCTGGCATATGATTGGTGGACTAGAGGTTGGAGGTGGCGACTGAGGAGTTGATGTAATGAAGAGCTTTTCCTCTTTTGAAGGAGATCTGCTGCTCTGGCATGCTGTTGGGGTGTCTGTCTGGGAGTGGTGGGACAAGCTAGGTGATGAGGGAACTTTCTCAGTATTTTGTGGCTGGGCAGCTTGTGGAATGTTCTGGTAAAGGAAGCTGTCGGCCGTGTGTCGAATTACGCTGGTTGCCATGGCTCTGCAGGGTGGGGGTGTGGTCCTTTCTGTGGGATGTCCAGAGGGGGGTACCTGAGTGATGGAGGCCATGGTGGGGCATGCAGATCTCTGGGGGCTGGGGAGGCTGGGAAAGGGCCGGGTCAGTGGTGAGGGAGAGGCTGGCACTGGTGTGGTGCTGGAGGTCTCAGTAAAGCTGGGACTGTGAGGTGGGGTCATGCACTGCAAGCAGAGAGGACAATTATTGTTAGCATGTGCACATAATACTTGTACAATATTGGTAGTTAAAAGGTTTATAAAAAATATATATATATATTTTAAAAACATTAATAACTGAACAAGACCGTTAAATGCAATATCTAGCATATTTTCTTGCTGTACATCTAGTGTTGTGTTTCTAATTTACTTAAATCGTATAGGCCATTTTAATACTGGTGTATCCCCAAAAATTAAGGTCTTTGGCAAACAACTAAATCAACTTGTGGAATTTTACTGTGGATGAATGCCTGGTCACTTCACAGCTGTTCTGTTTTGTCTGTTCATCTCTCAGCATCATTATGGCACAAGGTAAGTCATGAAGTCATGCAATTACAGTGAAGAAGCCTGTGCTGAAGTTCAATTTGCAGATGTAGCTTATCTCAAGACTGCCACCTGTCCAGGGTGCCATAAAACCCTCCCAAAGTTTTGAGCAAACAAATCAGGTTCTGATAAGAGCTTTGAGTTACATTGTGTGGCGCCAAAGTAGTGCGAGGTTCCCCAGCGTGAATGTTGACAAATTAAACAGAGCTTGAAGTGAACATGATTTATCTTCTAGCAGACTTACCAGCGAAGAGAGTGAGACAAAGTCCTTTGGGGTTTCTGGCGGTTCAGGGTGTAGGAGGGAATCGCAGGAGTCTGACGCTGGTGTGAGAGGACGAGGTTTGAAGACGTTGGGTTTTGGAGACATCTGACTCCAGAAGCTCATGTAAACCAGGGCTTCGGCAGCCTCAAGATCATTGTATTCCAGAGCACTGCATGAAGAGTGTTCACTGTTCTTCTTCACGTCTAAAAAATCCTCACAGACCTCCATCCGAGCTCCCTGAGAACCACAAAAAAATGTAAAAAAATTAAGTAACGTTATGCGCTAAGGGTGAAAGGAAGTCTTCTGGTTGTTCTGACGCATACAGCTCGACTGCTGGGTGGATCTGAATGAGTCTTTCTCTGTCTTTATCTATTCATGGATCCAGAAGCAGTATGACAGTGCAACAGAGGAGCCCTTTTTAATGCAGCCCGTCTGGAGGGACCCTCTCTCACCACGCTCAAGTCACCTCCCACTGCCAAATAAAGCCAAAACAATGACGTGCTCACAAGCTGGCCATGTGAAATGGCTGTGAGCAAAACTCGAAACCCCCTGATAGACACGGGAACTGCTCAAAACTGCCAGAGGCTAGAAAACTTTGACTGACAGCGATGCCCCTCCCATCCGCTGCTCTTCAGAAATAACACCATTAGCGAGCAGCATCCACTTTTTTACAGCAGGGTCAATAAGGTTCTTTACACGTGATTGACTTCTATACAGTGTGCATATGCAGTACGGTCATCTCAATGCCGCACATAATTTAATGCACTGATGTGATAAAAGTGCATGTAGAAAAAAAAATCAAATACATGTGTATATGGACATGCAAAACAAGTAAATAAGTGTTACACAAATGCCGGTAAATACTGAAAAGCAATGTTTATGCTTGTATAATACATGTCAAAAGTAATATACTAAAAGTAATGTTATTAGGTCAACACTAATAAGTTGGAGCAAACCGCATCATGTTTTCAGAACTTTACAACGATTCGATAAAATGTAACATTTCATGATTCTGAGACGAATAAGGTTACAGTTACAATGTGATATTTAAGTGAGAGTTGACGTCATGCGACTCAGTTAAACATAATAAACAATGCCCAGCCAGTGTCAGTTAACTGTAAGCAACTTCACAAATATAACAGTTTCACACCAATATAAATGATACATGATTAAATATTCCGCGCTTACCTCACATATTTCTTCCATGTTCGAAAACTGGCGTGATGACATTGATCAGAACGTAAGAAAAAACCTAAATGAAAAGTAGAGCAGAACAAAGACACGGAGCTGCTCCGCCCGTTCGGTGACGCGACTCGCACCGGAATTCTGTGCGCCTTTACCAGCAGCTGAGTAAAACAAGCTCCAGAAAAAAATAGAAAACAAAATTCACAACAGTCTGGCGGGTGGCAACACGCCACCAATGAAAAACAAATGTGTGTGAGACCTTGACCAATGGTGTGAAGGCCGACGCGTGATCAGTGCGTGATTGGCGCGCGATTGGTGGAGCGGGGGTGCGTGGCTGCCGGTGGGCGTGTGCTGGGAGTCAGCGGTGTCACTGTAAACTTGCTGAACTGAAGAGTCCGGATCTGGGCGAAAGGTCACAGCCTTTAGGAGCAGCAGTTAAGAGTGAAAAAGGTTCGTGCGTCTGGTCAGCTTAAACATGTAATGGCGATGCAGCACAGCACGAGAAGCCAACCAGGAGCAACATTTATTTTTAGAAACTCACGTTTTTTGATCACATCCGCGTTCAATTACTTGACGTCAAACTAATTGATTTAATGTAACAGTGATTAATGTTGATAAAGATGAGGGGATTAGTGGTTTAACCGTCGACTTGCAGCTTGAACACACGTTAGTTTGTGCGCTTTACAGTAGGATTTCATTTGTTTTCTTAAGGTGAACTAACAAAAAAAAATGTATGACATATTTCGTCGGAGTTAATGTTTATCAATATAAAAGGATTAAAGATGATAATTGTGAAATGATCATCAATATTCTTTACAATAAAATAATTTTGCCAGTTGTCTTTGAATGGGCGGATCCAAAACAATGTACCAATGCACATTAAACGATAGAAAAAAATTCTCAGCTTGTAAAAATGTCAGCTAATGACATTTTTACGAAAAAAAAAGTTATTATATACAAATATTTAATTGAATTAAATAAAACTTTAGCCCAATGGTCAGGTTTGTATATATTTGACCCAATGTTTGACAAAGGAGAAAGTAGGGTATTTATTATTATGATATATCTTTTTTTTTTGTTTACATTTTGTGTATATACTTGCTTTTCATTTGTGTATTTTTGCCAATCGCTTTTATGTGTTTTCCAAACAGATAATATACACCAGATAGCCTTCCAACATCATTGCAAATTTTTAAGGGGAAAATTTTAATTCCATATGCCCATGAAGCATTTGCATTCCAAAAGAAGTTTGTGAATACATTCATACATAAGTGAAATATAACTTTGAAAAAAAAAGTTTTTTAGATATTGTAATTGCAAAAAGTATATATATATATATATATATATATATATATATAGACAGACATAACATTTCTATACATAATTTCATACATATATTGCATTCTTCTAAAACATTTAAACTGGTGTAAGTTTCATTTTAATAAACTATATGGACATTTCTGTTGTTTCCTGCAGCATGCAAATATATAACCTGCTGCAATGTGTGTAAATTACAATGGTTAGGGCCCAGATAAGATTGAATGTTGGCAGGCTCTACAATTAACAGCAATGAAAGAACAACAAATATAACTCTAATAATATCACATTTTATATTCTTATACAATATAATATATCTTACCTCTGCCCTGATTTGAATCCATATAATGGCCTTTAACAAGACAATAGTTCATATAGTTGTGATATGAATGCCACCCTCTCTGTTTTTATAATGTGTCTAAAATGCTCTTGTTTTGCCTGAATTCATGGTGTTTTCGTCACACCCTCTCTGAGAGGATGGGGTGTCTGTAACTCATTCGTCTGCCTTCAGAAGCAGTGACATTTAAGCGAGTCGATGTTAAACCAAATCATCCTGGAAAATGTCAGGATGTTCTGATCAGAGTCGCTACAGGTGATAGATGATGCTGTAAAAGTGCTGTATAAGAGCGGCTGTTCTTCGAAAGGAAAATCTGTTCAGGGAATATCTCTTTCAGTCCATGCCACAAATACACTCTGATACCAAGAGACTGAGCTCCAATGCTGTCAGGCTTCCAAGCATTTTATCTCCACTTTAAGCTCTTTATCAGTCATTTCGGCTGCCAGGGAATCATTTAAAAACTTGCATTACGCACAAGTCTTTCCTTAAAAAAGGTGATGCGGATGGAAAAAGATGTTATAATGATTTCTGCAACCCTAAACTGCATTATAAACTTAATTTTGAGCTTACCTGGTTGAATTCTATGACTGAAAATATATGAATTAGTTTAGAAAAGCTTTGATTAGCAGGGGTTTGTGGCCCAAAAATAAAATTCTCTTTGCTCAAATTGAAAGAAATGTAATGAAAAATAATTTAATGTAAAAGGAATAGGGTCATTGATATTGAATGCTCGATATTTTATGACTACATAAAGTTTAATATTAGTATTATTATTGTTATTTCTCAAACATATGGTCAAAAAATCAATAATAATAGTATATGTAGGCCTACTGTTAAAATGCTTGTCGTCAATCCACTGGATATTGATGACATCAGAATGCAAATATCCTTCATAATTCTGAAGTTGGCTGCACGGTGGCGCAGTGAATAGCACGATCGCCTCACAGCAAGAAGGTCGCTGGTTCAAGCCCCGGCTGGGTCAGTTGGCATTTCTGTGTGGAGTTTGCATGTTCTCCCCGTGTTTGCGTGGGTTTCCTCCGGGTGCTCCAGTTTCCCCCACAAATCCAAAGACATGCGGTATAGGTGAATTGGGTAGACTAAATTGTCCGTAGTGCATGTGTGTGAATGAGTGTGTATGGGTGTTTCCCAGTGTTGGGTTGCAGCTGGAAGGGCATCCGCTGCGTAAAACATATGCTGGATAATTTGGCGGTTCATTCCGCTGTGGCGACCCCAGATTAATAAAGGGACTAAGCCGAAAAGAAAATGAATGAATGAATTCTGAAGTTGAATTACATTAGGCACATTTGCTTGCACTTTGTCATTGACTACATATCAATAGACAAATTTTCACTTGTAAAATCAGACATTTGTCATGAACAGATTCTCTTCTGCATTATATTCAACATTATAGGCTAGAGTATTTGTACTACCACTGACACGGTTAAACATTTATTCTTAGGCAGAAAACTAAACAAAAAATCAAACATGCAAATCATAATTAACCTCATGTTTCCTGACTGAGGTCTTATAAAGCGAAATGATCGTGTGGGGGTTGAATGGAGATCGCGACCTTTTAATGATTAATCAGGCAGTTCTAGTGACATCACTCAGCTCTTACTGTCATTTTTGCTTGAGTAAAAGGATGCCAATAAACATCAAAAATGCATGTTTATGCAGGAGTAAATATTAATTCCTGCCTGTGTTTTTGTATACATCACAGCCTCAAAAAACAATTATGAATATATATCTGTTGGTCACTTTTGTTGAGTATAATTATAGTCTATATTTCATCCACAACACAGGGGCAAACTAGGTTACTATGGCTTAAAGACATCTCACTCGCTCCTTCTAGAATAAAAAACTCCACCACTTCAGTTGAATAGATTGTTAACAAGGCATCTATTTGTTAAAATATTTTTTTGAAAATAAGTGTTATGACTATTTTGCATGTTTATTTCAGAGTAAATCATGCTTTGTGTGTGTTTGTGTGTGTGTGTGTGTGAGAGAGAGAGAAGAGAGAAGATAGTGATGAGCTGCAGAGAGTCAGAGCTCTTTAATATTCACTGCCATTTCAAATACGGTCAATATGGAGCTTCTCATTTTAGGTGTAATTATATTATCTAAGGGGTAATTAAACGGGCTTATAAAACATTTTCTGCATCATTTGTGAACTTACCTAAGCCACCTACTGTTGCCTTTATGAAGAAATAAAGTTCGATTAATGTAATTTTCGACCCTGCTAGAAATGCAGTCAGAATCACAGTAAACCCCCTCCTTCGGGAAGTGACCGTTTGTCTGCTGGTTGGCACTTAGTGAAGCAGCATGTTCAAGAGTGTTAGAGAGCATCATATAAGCTCAGCAGTGATGGCCTGTGTTCTCCCAACAGCAGTGGGAAGTGTAGGAGTCACGTTAGGAGCGGGAGGCATGTTTGTGATATAAGTGGGTCAGATTGAGAGAGAGAGAAAGGAAGGAAACTGGAGGAAAGGTTATTCTATTCACATCACCTCATTCCCAGTCCTCCCAGCACCCAACACCAGTTCTCACATAACGGCTCCGGCCCAAAGAAGAGCACGGGTCACTTATTTATAGACGTGTTAAATATACTACTGTGCTTTTGCTGTTGTTGTATTATGCTCACAATATGCTCTCCTATTTGAGTGACTTTCAAATTACAGCATGATGTCATGTGTTTACTACAATTTACTACTCCACTGTACTCATATTTTCATATTTTTGTTATTTAGATCTGAATACATTTAGGTCAAAACCTTTAGCTTATCATCAGTTTTCATCAAATAGTGTGTGTGTGTGTGTGTGTGTGTGTGTGTGTGTGTGTGTGTGTGTGTGCGCGCATTTGTGTGTTTTGGCAGCACATACAGGCAATTCAGATGTACGGAGATCTCAACAACAGGCTGATCAACAGAAACTCCTCACTTGCTTCACTAGAGGTGGGTGTGTATCTGGGTGAAAGGGCAAAGCTCGGGACAGAACGTCAGTTTTGTTTTAAAACAGATCCTGTTCTGTGGTATGTGAGGTGCTGAGTGGCACATTTGTCAAGATCATCTGGTCTGCTGTGCGTAGTGACTTTTTTGTGACTTAATATAATGTTGGCACATTATATTTAAAGTGAAAATCAAACATTAAGTTGGCTTCTGGCATGATTTTGTAAAGTTCATTGCACACTGAGTCCGATTTTTATTTTTGGCACGTTTAAAAACAAATACTACTTCACATGTCAGTCACACTTACACTGCCTCCAAAAAAATCAGATCAGATTGAAATTGTTTTCTGGTTTTCACATCCATAGAAAGAAATTTACAATGTTTATTTTGCTAGTGCACATTGTAATCTTTTTGGAGAGCAATTAATCTGTGCATGTTAATACATTGAACAAAGGCTTGTTTTGGCCATCTTCAATCCAAGTTTGACCATTTACTTCCACATTTGGAGTGGCGGTCCCTCCCTGTTGATGTCAGTTTGATGTCTTCAGCTACAAAATTCTTAATGAATGATATGCAAAAACAAAACCTTGCCCACTATTCAATAATCTGTTTCAGCTGGAAGTACATCAACATACTGAAATAAAAGTTGTTTTGACATTCAGAGCCACCATACAAGTGAAAGCCAAAATGTAGAATGATGTCACTCAGAGCACAGCATGTTTATGACAAACAAAGTGTGTAATATAAATACAGAATATGGGGGGTGGTTCAGAACCACTTCTATAGCCTACTGTATGCAGGTTTCAATGCCTGCCAACTTTCCCATGTCACTGTTTGGTGTGCGTGTGCGTGTGCGTGTGTGTGTGTGTGTGTGTGAGTGTGTGTGTGTGTGTGTGTGTGTGTGTGTGTGTGTGTATGTTTTGTGTGTGTGTGTGACCTTTGACATAGTCCCAGTCTCTGTCTCTAATCATTAAATCGCTGTCGCACATAATTTATCCAAAAACTGAATAATTCAGGAAGAAAACTGTTGCTTCGAGATACTTAAGTTGTCTGAAATGTAAATCACCCAATATTAACTTCTTGTTTGTTGAACTGTTGTATAAAATCAATATTTCATTTGCATTTCACACACATTTGCCGACATTTGGGAGAAGGGCATTCTTGATTTTGGGATTTTGCTTAATATTATATCTATAAAAAACATTTGTTTGGCTTTTATATGGGGTCTTTCTAACTGCATTCTAACAGGTTTCAATGTATTTTGGTTTCTTAAGACATGTTTCTGTTTATGCAAAGTAGGCGACAATTTGTTTTTTTAATGTAAGCTCTCACACTGATAAAACAACAATTATAGTTATTACGGAAATTGAATCACACACCGTTATTTAACATTACATTATCAACTGATTTCCTAAAGTCCTGACAAACTAGACAAACCTGAAAAATTAAGTCATTTGCAGAATATACTGATCTCATTCATGGTTCTTCCACTGTACTTTCCAGTATTCCCCATTGCTCCATTGATTTTTATCTTTAGAAATCGCAGATTTGTCCATTGATTTCTAGCTGATGAAGGTGCTTAAAAAAAAACACAATTTTAATTGTAGCATCGACAAGTGTACTTGTTACAAGTAAGTTTATGATTTGTTTTGTGAGATCTAGTCATAAAGTTTGCCCTGTTTTTGTGCACACAAATACACTTTATGTTGTCATAAACAGTCAATAAGGACAATAAGTCACAGTCAGACTTGGATCAAAACAGATGGACAAAGTCATTAAAATTCATCAAAGTCATCAAAGCCAGTGAACAATCTTCTTTAAAAGGCATTTTCCAATGTTCTTTTAATCAATTGCTATTTTATTCATGTCAAATTACGAAGAATACCTGAATATGCCTGAGCATGTCATAAATGTTCCCAGACTTGCATAACTCATAAACAATTCAGAATATTTCATAAGGAAATTGAATAAGTGGTGTTCTGTTACACTTTTATGTAAATGTGACAAAGGTTGCATCCTCAGAACATCTTTAATTGGGTTCAAACACAAAGCAAACGAAGCTCAAGAATATTAACCAGTTTTGATACATGTTGCATAAAAGTGTGTTTTCAGTGCTTTAAATGTGTATGATCAGTACAAAACATTTATGCTAGTGTAGCATTTAGTGATCTGCAAATGAGAACAAAATAGAAACAAATCATTCGACAAAAGAGTAATAGTAGTCTACTAGGGTCAATACTTATGCATATTGAAATAACAAAGGCAATGAGTGGAAATAACCATTGAATAATGAATGTTTTGTAAATAAGCTCCACCTCCATTGAAAAAAAGACAATCAAAACCCCAAACAACAGGTGGAGAGGAATGACACCTGCAGGGGAAAATATATATATATATATTTTATTAGCTCATCACTGTGACAGTTGGTTGGGTTGTATATTAGGAAAAAGATTTCTGAGTTGCACAAACAAAAAGAATGTGAGTTGGGTATTTTGACTTAATTGGTATTAATAAATCTGTATATGGAGTTTATTCAATTCAGTTCATGTTTATTTGTATAGCGCTTTTCATAATGATAATTGTTTCAAAGCAGCTTTACAAAAGATGCACATTGTCAGACCACAATCACAATCAGAAAAGTTAAGGTTACTATAAACTTATTAGTAACTTTAATTACTAATAAATAAGTTTATCAGTTAAAGTTATTATATATAAGCGTAGTTAGCCTGCAGTTATAGGTTATGTCTAGTGTAGATGTTCAATAAAGTGTATTTGTGTATAAAGTGTATTAAGTTTAATACAAGCTGTATGTCTAAATATAAATAAAATTGCTACAATTACAACTACAAGTGATCAACATGATTTAAAACTATTTAACAAAAGGAAAAATGCCATACTTGAAATTAAGACATGTAACATTGTGATTGGGGGACAAAAACCCTTGGACTTTCTAAAGTCATCAGACATCTTTAGTGAGGCTCCAAATCACAGGCTGTGTATATGTTCAGTCCGAAGTGCACTTTAAACGCCATAGGTAATAAGTGCACATGAATACAGTATAAAGAGTACTGGTAAAAGCCGAAAGAAGGGTTCTGCTCTTTGATTCGCTTAGTTGGACACAAATATTGAATACAGGATACAACAGTTGCACCGTATGCCCAATATTTGCACCAAATGAAGTGAATCATGACATTGACAAATGTTCTTATACATAGGAAATAAAATATCCCATAGTCAGTGGGGTATCCATCTATCTATCTATCTATCTATCTATCTATCTATCTATCTATCTATC
>CAIGQW010056860.1:8157181-8179444 GCA_903798125.1 Danio choprae | reverse complement strand
ATCTATCTATCTATCTATCTATCTATCTATCTATCTATCTATCTATCAAAGTATAGGAAACTCTTAACTGGTTTTAATTTACATGAAAGACTACTACTAAAAATTAAATGAAAGTCTCTTTGTTCAACTTTTCAACATCAAAAGTCGCCAGAGTAGAAATAAATGTCCCATAATTCAACCTAAATATGTAAATAAATGAAAAACATGAATTACAAAATACAGAAACCTGTAAATTAACAGATGTATATATTTTTATATCTAATTTAATAACAAAAACAAAATCCTCAAAAAATAACTATATAAAACAGTGCATAAACATTTTACCAAAAACAATAAGCAATATGCAGAAACACTTGTGACAGGCCACCTATCATGCAAAATCAACTTTTGGAAGCTGTTTGGACAGAAATGCGTGTGGAAATATGTGTACAAAGTCATATTAGAGTAGTATAAACACATCATCTTTATTTTATTTTGTTTAAATTTTTTTAAAACTGGTGAAAAAAGCAGTTGCTCTGTGATGTACAGTAGCAGTCCGGTTTTCGACGGCTTACTTTACATCCTTTTAAAAGGGGCATAATAGGAGTCCTTTAATACATGAGAAATGTTTCATACACCTTTAAGAGTTTTTAGATATTTACTATTTCAGACCATATATAGTCAGGGCAGTTGAGACTGGGGCTCCTGTGAGTTTACAGTATGGGCTGATGGCCAAGTCACCCACAGGACACCGATTCAGCTTGCAAGGCCTCTGGGCGGGAAATACCTTAACCGTCGCTGTTGACTATAAATAACCCTATCCTATGCCTTTTCAAGAATATAGGTCAGATTTGACATGTGTGTTTACATAGCTGTACCTGTTCTATCTGTCAGATTGAAAAGGATTAGTCGAGGTCTGCAGCAGTAGAATAGGCTGTTGTTGTGTCAGGAGTGGGCGAGAGAAGGGTGTGTTTGTACTGAGGTAATTCAGTTAGAGTCTGCTGATTCAGAGCCGCCGTGGCACAATTCTGCAGACCTAAACAGTGACAGCTGCATAAGGCCAGGATGGATTTATATTGGTTCTTCACAGTGCACTTAAAGGTTTCATTTACTCAAAATGAAAATTCTGTCATCATTTACTCAACTCGCTGTCTTTCCAAACTCAAGTTCTTCGGAAGTCTCTCCTTTCAAGGTATATTTACCGTAAAGTGTGATGCTTAATTCTGATGTCATGCATAAACGCATGCATCCCAGCAGTTTATTCCATATGTACTTTTGTTAGGATTATTATTATTATTATTATTATCATTTACCTCTGCCCTAATTTGTATAGCCCACCCCAAGCCATAATGCCTAGGCTTGAGAGCTGAAACTTGGTCAGATGGTAGTATTCCCCTACGCTACATCGTCACAAACAGTCAAACAAATCAGCACATAGGTGGTGCTACAATGCTAAAAACAATTGGTTTTTGTTTTGAGCATAGACCGATTGTCATAAAATCTTTGCATCACTGGAAGCCTTAGGTCAAAACGAAGAAAAGTGCACTGAGCCAGATTCTCTCTAATGCTGAGGTCACACTGCAAGATTTTAGCCCTGATTTTCGCTCACCAACCACTTTTGTGAAATCGCAGAGAAAAGCCTGAAATCAGAGGCAAATCAGTCCTCGTACACGTGAGCGATCAGAGATTGTCGCCTATGCCTTTGAAATATTTGGCATGCTAAATCTCTGGACTGGTCTCCGATTCACCTCATACTGTGTGAATGAGTTCTAACTGAAAAACATGTCAGCAATGACCAACAGCCAATGAGAGAGCAGGATTCAGGTCAGTTGAGAGTTCGGAGTGGAGTTATAGACCACAATATCAGAATAGATAAGCTTTACAATAACATTAAACAGAATCAAAGAAACATTTGCTTGATCAGCCACAACAGTCCTTGCAGCTCCCCAAACGTTTCCTCCTTAATGATCTTCTTTTTGCTCTTTTGCTGTAAATAATCATGAGCGCACGGACCATTTGAATGGCAGATTATTTCAAATATTTATTGCATCATTTCCAGTCTCGCACATGATATTATCACTTCTTACATGTGTTTGTGAGACAGAGCTGTCTGCAATTGTTTAGTGTAGTAATGCACATAATGTCACAGATCCATCATGCAGTTTGAACACAGCATCAACTGAACGCTAATCTAGATAGTCATGCAGTGTGAAAACAAGGGCGATTCAACGATTATGAAAATCATGCAGTGTGAACTTGGCCTAAGACGTCCAGTTTTTATTATTTATTTATTTTTATTGTATTTTGGCTAAATGTCTTTATTTGGGCTAAAATCCGGGTCTAATTTTGCTAAAGTAATTAAATAATGCCTTATTGTTTAAAAAAAAAAAAAAAAGAAGTCCAACAATGGCATTAATTACATTGCCACAGAACTGCCACATTGTGTAAGCAAAATAATTTTAAATAAACAAGTAAATGCAAAAACAAAAACCCAACAACAACAATGTTTAATAACTGTATGTATGTATATACATTTTTTGATGTGCTTCATACAGATAAGGACATATACATAAATACATAACACTACATAAATCATATCATCAACATAACTGTCAAAGGCAACAGAAAGCACATCAGCTGGACTGAAAAAGACAGCATTTTATTTTTACCTTTATGATCCAAAAAGTTAAAGTTTAGAAGTTTGCCATACATAAGATGAGGATGCATAAATCTAAAGCCTCTGTGTAAAAAGGTAACACTGCATTTGTCCTTTCAAAGACACTTACATTGCAAATAAGATTTTAACCCAGGGTTTAGAATGGTACAGACCTGGGTAAATTGTTAACCTTGGCTAATTTTCAAAGGGAAATGTGAAGCAGGGTGTTTTAAAGTGTGCATAACTCTTTTGTTTTTATGCCCATAAGTGAAGTGTTTCAAGCTGGAATGTCTGGTTTTAAGTAAACAGTAACCATTACCGGACAAGGGGAATGAAAACCCCAGTTATTAGTTGAAGAAACCTGAATCTCTGTCACCGCAGGGATTTTTTACAGGATGTTCAGCATTTTGCCCACTTGAGTATAAACAAGTGCTGTGAAAAAAAAAAAGATTAAGACAAGAATGTTAGCGTGCAGACACACACACAGATACACACAGGAAGAACAGTCTCCTTAATACCCCTGCTGACCTATATTTTATTAAGTGTGTCAAACTTCCCACAAGTCCAAAACAAAGTCATTACTTTTCTCCTAAAGCTACACCATAGTTCATCACTCATAATGTCAACTCTTATAACAGCAACAAACATATAACATGCAGTCTTTATGGATTTATTCAGGTTTAAAAAAATCTTTCTGCTTATATAAATGCAATAAAAAAGCACTTATTCTTCTTAAATGTGTTATTAAAATCTAAGTGTCAGACTAACGCTGAATCCATGGCTTTATAAGGTGTTATATAATAAGATAACATGCCGAAGCGATGTGGCTATCTGAGCAATCTACTGGAACTTTAGGTGAAGTCAACATTAGGAGGTTGCATAAGGACAGCAGTGCTTCATGGAAAATTGTAGCGTCTGGAGGAAAGACGGAGAGGTAAAACACAAAGCAGATGCTCATTTGTTGTGATTCTAAACTTCCCTGAGTTAAACCTAACCAGATCTATGAAGTATGTTATGTTTAAAAAAGTATGTGTGTGTATGTACGCTCTAAAAAAATGGATGGGTTCTTTTAGCCCAACATTTGATTTAAATATGAACAAAGTCAAATGTTGGGGTTAAAGGTTTATTTAAAATACTTTTAAAAATGTAAACCAGTGGACGGATTTGTCCATGTTTGACCCAAATTTGATGGAAACAACTCAGCATTTTAGAACGTATATGTGAACTTCCAGGGGTTAAAAGCAGATCTATATATTTATCAAATTAAAAATGGGAAATTGTATTTAAAGTCCGCATGAAATCAAAATGTACAATGTTTATTTGGCTAGCACACATTGTTAGTCCACACAATAATCCACTGAAGAAGAAAGAAAAAAGTTTTTTTTGTTTGGTTGTTGGTAATCTTTAATCAAAATCTGGCCATTTGCTTCCTTCCTTGGTGATCTCCAAATCTTCGCTTGGTGATCTCGCTTGGTGATTTTATCCAAAACCTACAAAAAGTTACATAAAAAAATAGCACATGCAAATAAAAAGCCATCAGTCTTTCCATTCTTTTTGTTTTCTTTTTTTCCATTGGATTGTAGCCCCTGGGGTGATTACGTTAGATTAACGACACAGCAATAGCGTCAGTTGCAGTTGCATAGGTGTGTGTGTGTGTGCACTGTTGCATGCAAAGTTTGTATATGTATAACCACCTCCAAAAATAGTGGGGGTCACACGTCACTGGCAATTTTATTTTGGGGGTCACAGGTTGAAAATTTTTGGAAATGTATAAAATCACTTATGTAAACAATTTTATATATTGTTTAGCTAACCCTTACAAAACAGTGAACCTTGGTTCATCCCTATAGTGAATGTTTGCTCTAAGGAGCTTGAAAGAGAGGAACTGAGGTGAGGGGGTATTCAAGGCCACTGCTGATTTGAGAACTCTCTATTTAGTCGCCCACTTCCTGTCCACCAGACAGATGGGTTGTTGGAGCACAGCCGGTTTCCATGACAACTGCCTTAGATACATCGAGCCCAAAACCACAGGACACACAGACAGCCAAACAAAATACAAGAGCCCGAGGCTTTTATTGGAGCTTACAATGCGTATTTGATACAAAACGAAACGTGTGACTAACAGTTCAGATAAGTAAAAAGGAAAAAACAGTTAAATATGCACATTTAAACCACAACAACAACAAACTAAAATAGTCCAATTTGCATAAATAGATCATTTAGAATGATTTCATAAAAAAGATATGTTAGAAAACTGACTCTCTGCTATAGATATATATAAAAAAGTCCCATCCCATATTTGTCAATAAATATATACACATTAAATGATACAAAAGAGCGTATCGAGTATTATTTAGAAAAAAAAAGTGTTTTCAAAATGAATCAAACCTATACATTTCATTGGTGACATCAGAAAGGGGAACACATTGTTGGGTTGGGTCTGTCCATATTCAACAACAAATTGGGTTAAAGCGAGTGTAAAATAAAATAATATAAAATAAAACAAAAATCATAGTTTAAGGGCAATATAATGGGTGAGCAAAAAAAACTATTTGTAACTATTTATTACATTTACTTGATATTGTAATGTACTTAGTATTACAAACTTAATATGCTCTTAACAATGTAGTTTTTTTCCTCCAGAGATGGTTGTTTTTGTGCTACTGAACAACTATTAACAATTAAAACAAACAAAAGTTTTAAATGCTATTTTTTTATTTCTAAAATGATTGTTAAACAAGTTTAAATGTATGTCATATTGGATATAATCTACGCTGCATTCATTCAAAATAATTACAATAAAATGAATATTTTTGTCCATTGGTGTCACTTATTAATAAATGTTCAGCTTTTGATTAATACTGTTGTCTAGTAATTCTATGTATGTATATGTATTTTTTTTATTTATTTCTAACATATTTTAGCTTCACTTTCAGCAGGTATTATAGTAAATTCTAAGCAACGGTTCTGTTAAATAAACCAACCCAGTGTGTATATTTTGATACTGTAAGCGGTAGCTACTCTAAAAATGCTCAGTTTTTATATCCCAAATTTGGGTAAAATATAGACCAACCCAACTGATAGGTTATATTTATATTTTTCTATACTGATATTTAAATTTTTCACAATAAGTTTTAGTGCAACTGTTAACTTGCAATCGAAAATGGATGTTATTTTCAGAGTTTCTTAGCATGTTTGTAAAGCATCACAGTTTATTCACCAACAATACAGAATTACGCACTTATTCTTTCAAAATCGTTTACACTGATTATCCATGGATCACATTTTGAAAACAGCTCCTGAAGGATTCATCAGAGGGCCTGCTGCATGGACCGTATTTGTTCATATTAGGAATAAGGAAAGTCTAAAGCTGAAAATTGGATTTGTTTTGGTAAAAAAAAAAAAAAGGTTGTAGTTCCCTAACTCCATGTCCACATACACACAGTGCTTGTGACACTGAACGAGAGATCATACTGTATATACTGTACTCACTAAATACTGTGCAGGGTTATTGATAACAATACAGTGAAGCAATGAGGATTCCCCAAACCAGTCTCTCTACACCCTATTCATTCATCCTTTAGAGATCAGCATCTCCAGTGCTATGATTTTAAACAGGAAATTGTTTTAATGGCCTCTTTCAAAGTCACTAAGCAACTGAGAAATGAGCTGTTTGTTTATACTCATGGAAAAAAGAAAAGAAAATATGGCTCAAAACATTCCCAGCAGACTCCTTGTTGTCAAAGTGACATCAAAACAACACATCAAAAATGCAAAACCTTGACGTCTATTTGACATCCACACATTCACTGAAAAAATGATTTCTGCAAAACTGTTGCAAACTATTTATATGGGACGATTTATATTTAAACAAACAAATTAAATTTACTAATGTTCAACTTAATTAGTTTGTTTAAATTCAGCCCAAGTAAATTGTTTGCAAACACTTACTTTACAAAAAGTAGTAAATCCAATAAATCATCTTTGTAACATTTTTTTCAGTGCTGACGCCCTTTTTGACCAGCAAAAATACGACAAAAAGTATTATAGGAAAACTTTTATTCATCTGAAAGCTGCTACAATGCATGTAAACTACCTTGATGTCAAAACGACATCAAATTGACATCTAACGTTGTTGTGAAATATTGATTACAGGACAGTTTGGCACTAATATTAGATGTCAATTAGATGTAGTTTTGACATCAAGGTAGTTTAAATGGACTGTAGGGATACAAAATCCAGTGTAAATTTGGAATTTGCAATTAAAGCTTCAGATTTAAAAAAAAAATTCTTATATTACAATACTTTTGTGTCGTTATTTTGATGGTCAAAAGAGCATCAATGTGGGGATGTCAAATAGACGTCAAAGTTTTGACATCAAATCAATTAGAATTTTTGACTTCAAGGTACCAACTCGGTTTAAGTACTTAAACCTAAAGTACTTTAAAGTACTTAAGGCTCATATACAAGTTCGCCCCCAAAAAACTGTTCATTAGACTATAGTGAAAGATGAGAGGAGAGGGATGTGTGTAAACCGGTCTGTAGAAGGAGCTGAAAATCACTCAAATCTCTGTCAGTGTGAGCTTGATCATTCCTCCCATCTCCTCCATCTGGATCTGGAAGGTGTCCTCGTTCGAGTAGTGCTTGATGATGTTGTCATCCATGTTTACCAAGATCCTGAAACAAACCAGACAAGGCTTATAGTTTAACCACAGTGATGATCAAAGGACACACTGTATGAGGAATAGTTAAATCAGGGCTGCCATCTAACATGCTGTTTGGTACCAGAATTTTAATTAAACTAAAATAAAATACAAACAAATGTACACAAGCATAAAAATGTTTTGCAGGAAAAAAACAAAAAAGTCTTTTAAATAAAATTTATATTACTTCTTAAGAAAGTCAAAGATAAGACATAGTAAAAGCTCTTTATTTATTTTTACTAATAAAAATGTATTTATTAGGAATAACCCTGTTTTTTTAAAATCAAAATATATTGTCAATTGTCATTTTCTGAAAATAAAACAATCAAACAAACAGAAAAGAAAAAATATATTCAAAAATCTATAGCAGACATAAGTCCAAATAAGTCCAAAAGCAGACATAAGTGTTCATTTTTGGACATTGAGTTTTATATGTCTGAATAAATAAGCTTGATTGCTATATTGTTTGCTAGGATAGGACAATATTTGGGTAAAAAAACAACAATTTAGAATCTGATTGTTTAAAACAAATCATAATATTAATAAAATTGCCTTTAAATTGTACAAATAAATGTGTTAGCATTGCATACTAAACAACTATTTACTTTTGATATATTTATAGCAGCAAAATGCACACAATATCTTCATGCAACATGATCTTGTGATGATGTTAAACATAAAATAAAAATAGATAATTTTGACTCCTCTCCTGTTTTTGCCACAAATACACCCATGCAACATACATTACATACATACATCATTCCTTTTTAGAATAACACAAATATTACCACAAAACTGAAACCCCATACAAATACAGTACATCCAGAGAAACTGATTTTCAAATAAATAAATTTAAGTGGTCTCTATATTTTCCACACCTGTACACTTGGGCATGAGGCTAACAAGATTAGCATATAGCTAGTGTGTTTTTAGCAAGGTGCTACTTTATTTAACCTGCTTATCTAATATTAATAACACATTTTAATTTATGATAAGAATTAGCATTAATAATTAACTGACTAAGGAATAATAAACATAATCGATTTACTGTCATAGTTAAAAAAATGTCTCAGTCTTACCCTTTCTTGCATTTCTTGTAGACCTTTCCGATCTTCTCAAGAGGAACTTCATACTTCTCTGAAATCTGAAGGAGAGCCAATCCATTAGCAGGTGTAACAAGTATGTATTTGTTAAATACCTATCAATATAAACCAGCAATGAATAACTGTAAGAATCTCAGTAATGCAAGTACACTTATAAAACACTTTTCCAATGGCCAAAAGTAACACTGTTACTCAATACATGCAGCTCAAAATAAAACCCAAACAACTCCATCTCAGACCAATTTAAAAAACAGATACTATGAAGAAGGTTGGAAACATATGTGTTTTTAACTCGTAAACGATTCTCAAAATGTATTTTATAACAACATGATTTTTGATATTTAAGTGAACTATCCCTATTAGTAAGTGCTAAATACACAGTGAGTAATGAAGCCCCTGCAGGTACTGATTAAATGGAACATTTGTAGACCTAAGTAAGTTTTCCAGCCAACTAGTATCAAAGTTCATCTTATTTCAGGATACGAGTGCTCGCGCTTAATGTTTTCCCAGCCCCCCTGACGTTATCCTGACATTCTCTCTCCTCATTCTCAAAGTGCGCTAAAGTGTTGCAATACTTGGCTGACGTTCTGCTATGCTTACAGCGCACAACTCCACACACACTACCAGTGGTGGAAAGACTACTGAAAATTCATACTCAAGTAAAAGTATCATTACTTGCACAAAAACTTTAGTCAAATATCTGTTCTAAGTATGAGCAAAAAGTAGCCCTTCATAAAGTACTCAAGAGTAGTGAGTTCAGTGTGTGTTACGCTGTGAAAAATGTTCACCTTATACCCTGCAAATTAAAAAAGTAGCTTTAATCAGTGGCGTTTTCTTTTGAGACGTGCAATAAATTTAGCGTGAGAAACATTACATTAGTATCATAATCCACTTTTATTTTGCAAAGTCTGAAAAATTGTCTAAAAATGTAAAAAAGTGCTAGCTGACGATATGTTAACACTTAGATTATGCACTTTGAATCTTGACTAACCAGCCGTGAGTGTACAAGTGTAAAAGTTGACGCCGCAAACATCACTGGCAGAATGCATGCAATTTTGACCAATTTCATTCATCATACAGTAGGCATCCTTCACGTTCTCATCTGTGACATGCAGTCTAAACAGTCTCTCAGTTGTATTGCGTAACGATTTTCCATCTTCTTGGACACTTTTAATGCTTTCACTCTGCATGTTTGCTGTATTTTTAAAGCGTCAGTGTCTGTCTGATGTGAATTTTCTATGCGTGATTTGATTAGATGGGACTTACAAGATTGATTATTCTACTTAGCCAATCACTGTAGGCAGGAAAAAAATAAACATATAAAGTAGTGACTGCAGGTTGGAGGAAAATAGCGCAGTAAAAGTAGCTGTACATCACTAAAAATGTACTCAAGTAAAAGTAACACTTTTTTAACTACTTAGTAAAATAAAGTTCCTGAGGAAAAACAACACAATTAGAGGATTTGAGTATTTGTAATTCGTTATTTTACACCACTAAAACTTTTACATAGCAGTGGCAGGACTCAGTATGTCCCGTGGCAGCTTTATTAGTTCTTTATGATTCTCATCTTGGCCTCCTGCTATGTTCTAATGCTTATGGCCTGTTGACAGTGGATCTCCTACGTAACTCCTACGTCGCTGTCCCTATTAAATCATCCTGCTTCTGACTCTAATTTCAGGGACTTTTCAGCACAGACCACATGCATTTAGTGTACTAAGTCTACTAAGCACCGTTTTTCTTTTTTTTCTGAATTTTTTTCTGCACCGCATTAGAAACGTAGCTGTGGGTTTGGATCCGATGTATCATTTTTTGTGGGGGTGGGAGTTCTGTTGTGCTTGTGTGTGCTGACGTCTGTTTGTGTGGTGTAAGGTTTGCATTGCTAAAAACACAGCTATTCTGGTATGAAGTTTAGTGGACACTCAGAGGGAACGAGAGAAAAACACAATATGTGTCCTTAAATAACCCTTCTCTAAAGGCTGGGGAAAATTGTATTAGGTAAATTAGATTTACTTTTCCTAAAGTGGTTCTTACACAAACTATGCACAGCACATTGATGCTAGTTTTGTTTTTCAGATACTATCAGACACTAAGTTTTATCATCCGCCATGGAAAAATTATAATATTAAAAATGATAAGTGGTTACAAAAAGTGATAGCACATGATTTTTTTTTTTCAACAAACCACATGATTTGACTTGATCTGCAGTTGATTTCTGTAGATTAATCTAATGGCATAATAGTCTAACAAGCATAAATAAAAATACACTAATATACAAATAACAACTTTAATTAGCTCTTTTTTGGGAATTTGAGTTCTATGACGATGAATGAGCAAAGAGCTGGTGATGCTTGCACTACTAATACTGAATGCGAAGATCTGTGAACTCACCGCTTCCACCAGGCCTTTCAGAGTGGGAGTTTTTAGCATGAGGGCATCAAACACCTCCTCTGTCTCCCGGCGCACATACAGCAAAACTGCAGAGACACAGAAGATTGGTCAGCAAAGGTCACTCATGCATAAATGCTCAGCTTTCTTCAAACCTCAAATCCAAAATAAACTGGAAAGTAAAGTCTAAGTGATCGGGTTAGGCTTTCATGCGGTACAAGATTTCATATGATTTTATAATGCAAGCCTTCCATCTCACATGATGTTCCCTGTAGTGTTGTCAAATTTACTGAAATTTCAATGTTTATCATATAAATATTTTAAAGGATATGAAATCACTTTTCCTTAGTAACGATCCACACTCTTATTCAGGCTGTTTGAAGCTTTTGTTATCTAGTCTGTACCGTCACTGTTTCACTTTGTTTTCAGAGGCTCATTTCATTTCCACATTTTAAGTTTCCGTCAAGTTTAATATAATCAGCAAACATAATATCAGTGCACGAATGCTGAATAAATAAATGTCTAAATAAATAAAAGGCTAAATAAATGTCAAATAAGATCAAAATACCAGTCTTTAAAGCACAGTTGGTTATGTCTAAAGTGAAAGTAAACAGTTGAAAAAGACAATTCTTAAAGTGATAGCAGTCATTAACATCATAACAAAAGACAATATTACTAAAAAAGAAAGCAAAGCATTGTTTTCTGCAGCATTTATTTGTATTATTGGTGGTAATTTGCTTATTTCTTTATTACTGGCTGGTCACTTGTCTTCGATAATGTTATACCCATAAATAAATTAGGCTGGCAGCTTCTTTACTAATATTGAAATTGGAATGAAATGGATAGTTCACAAAAAAAATTAATTCTTCAGTGAAAATTTTGGAAGGAGAAGTGTAAATCAGAACTGGCCTGACCAGATCTGTAGTAAAAATCTGTACCATTAAAGAATGCTTGAGGTTTTAACTCTGGCAAATGAAGAAATGTATAAATATTGGAATTTTTATTAATTAAGCCAAAATTAAACAATATTTGGATTTCTTTTACAACAGCATTGTTAGTAGTAGTATTTATTGATCCAATTAATAAATTATATTTTTCATATTTTTAATAAGACTTAATATTTAAATTCAACCTTTCTCTCACAGTGTTTGCATTTTTTTTTTTGCATTTTCTTTTTACCATACTGGTTACAATACATCATAAAATAGCTTTCTACGAAGTTAGAAATTTCCAGTATGGTGACAACACCACCGGGGTCTGCGGCACATGTCTATAAGCACAGGGTCCGCCTCGTCTTCCCCTTTCACCCAAAAACCCCAGCAGGACTGGGCAGCATCCCAAACCATTGCTGGGAACTCTGAGCCTCCAGCAGGAGACGACCAGTGATGTGGACGGTCCGGAGTACACAGATTACACACATTACATTCTAACCCCAAGCAGGAGGTCTGGATAAATACATACAAACACCCACACAAAGCCACACAGGGCCAGAAAGAGACACAAAGCATCATGTTGGGAGGCCTAGTGGGCATTTTTTCTCTTTATTTACTGAAAGAGTAACCAGTGTTTGCTTCTGCATGCTGTGTTGAAGTGATCTGATCTGATCTGCAGTGTTTGCTGCTCAAATTTTCAGTCGTATTGCTCTATAATTAAGAGCCGTATTGCATTGTATTGCTCTAGATTTGTAGCGCTATTCCAAAATCTAGTCAGCTGCTTCACTGCCTGCTGCCTTCTTAGGCAACTTGCCTTCTAAGGCTGAACAGTGACGTCATGGAAGCTCATAAGTGACTGAACTAAACACTTGGCAGAGCGACTCGGCACGTTGCAGAAAGAGCATCCCAGACGTGCAGCTTATTTCAATACATTTTGGTATTTGATATGAAACATATGCTGGAATTCTAAATATGAATGGCGTGGTATGCAGAAATGCACATACACACAAACATACATACAATAAAATGATTTTATTAATAATTAATAATACTATTTACGTTACTATAATTATAATTATTCATACATTCATTCATTCATTTTCTTTTCGGCTTAGTCCCTTTATTAATCAGGGGTCGCCACAGCGGAATGAACCGCCAACTTATCCAGCACGTTTTATGCAGCGGATGCCCTTCCAGCTGCAACCCATCACTGGGAAACATCCATACGAATACTAATTCACACACATACACTACGGACAATTTAGCTTACCCAATTCACCTATACTATGTCTTTGAAATTGTGGGGGAAACCGGAGCACCCAGAGGAAACCCACGCGAACATGGGGAGAACATGCAAACTCCACACAGAAATGCCAACTGACCCAGCCGAGGCTCGAACCAGCAACCTTCTTGCTGTGCGACGAGAGCGCTACCCACTGCGCCACCGCGTCACCCCATTACTATTATAAAAAATTATATATAGTGTTTTGTTTGGTTTAATAATAGTATGCATTAGATTATATATTGTTTTTAGTTTGAATAATTTCCCAGAGATGGGTTGCGGCTGGAAGGGCATCCGCTGCGTAAAACATATGCTGGATAAGTTGGCGGTTCATTCCGCTGTGGCGACCCCAGATTAATAAAGGGACTAAGCCGAAAAGAAAATGAATGAATGAATAGTTTGAATAATAATAATATTTACACACACACACACACACACACACACACACACACACACACACACATATATGTATATATATAGTACTAGTTATTATTATACTTCTAATATTAGTTGTATTAATACTAATACTAAAAATTTAATTAAAACTGTAGCTGAATCATTTTAAATATAGTATTTTTATTAATAGTAATATAAATTCATAAAAAATTCAATAAGTAAGTTTATGACAATGATGATTAATAAAAATTATATTGATTTCAAATAAAATTTGAAATTTAAAAAAAGAATTTTGAACACAAGTAACAACAATATTCTAATCTTTATTATTATTATTACTATTAGTATTTTTTATTATTATTTTTAATAGTAGTAGTGTTATTAACTGTAATAGAAATACTACTACCACTACTACTACTAAAAATAATAACACGTTTTTAATTATTATTCCATAATAATAATACAATAATTCAGTTATATTATTACAATGATGTCAATTATATCTTAATATTTTACATATCTTTTAAAAATCTTTTTTTAAATATTGCCTCATAATTATTATAAACCAAGCCATCTTCTGAACTATCTTCTACATGCATTTGACTGTTTTCAGAACAGAGCAAATGTGTTTTGAATTAGGGTGTTTTTGTGTGTGGTTTACGTGCAAGCAACCAAATGGCATTGCACCATAACAGCACCGATACTATAGTGCCAATAACACAGGAATAAACACACAAATCTCCCCCCTAAAAAAATCTGCCTGAGACAAAACAAATGACACACACCCTGTTCCAGTAAAAACACACCTCTTTTGGGCTCATCCATCCGTGCCAGTTTATTAGGAGGCGATCCAAACTCCTCCTCAGTATAAGGTAATCTCTTCATAGCCGAGCTGAAGGAGAGACACAGAGATGAGAGAAGCATTTCTCCGAAAAACACACACCATCCCAGAGAGAAAGGAGGCGCTGATGAGAAGATCATTACACACACACACACACACACACCAAACAGCACCTGCACCTTTCCTGGAAGCAGCAGAGCTAAAGGCCGTTTCGCACTAGTTTTGCTCTAAGCACTTTTTGAAAACCCTGTCTTTAACAAAACACAAAGAAGACAAGAGACAGAAACTCACCCCTCCTCTGAATCCTCAGCTGTGAACGCCTGAAGAGACAAAAAACATCAACAAATCATTTACAAACATTTGAATTGGAAAAAATGTCCGCTATTTTTGTAATTTGCAGGTGTTTTCTGTTTATTTACGGTTATGAAATGCATTATGGGACTTCGATGTTGACAATTTAACTCTTATTTTTATTGACATTTTAGTAGTTTGAAACAATATCAAAATAAGAAACAAGTCAGTAAAATAACAGAAAAAAGGTACTTGCAGTTTAATACCATGTTTTTGTGTCATAATTTATAACACCAAAACAGACAAAATATAACTTCAAACTAATAAAGATATCAATGTCAAAAAAAAAATCTATTTTTATTTTTTATTTTAACATTAAGGGCTCTATTTTAATGATCTAGGCGCAAAGTCTAAAGCGCAGGGCGCAAAAGCATTAAGGCCGTGTCTGAATCTATTGATATTTTAAGGACGGAAAAATATGCTTTGTGCCATGGCGCATGGTCTAACAGGGTTGTGCTTATTCACTTAATGAGTTATGGGTGTGTTTTGAGAATAAACCAATCAGAGTCTCATCTCCCAAAAAACTGAACGCTTCACTAGCGAGAAAACAGTTAAACAGTCCATCTGCAGCAAGGATAAAGAATGAGCCTCCTCCGATCGACCTTTACTTTCACTTTCTCTCTTTCGTGGATAAGGAAACGGTGTTGTATGCACAGACATCCGTTAGCCTACATAATTAATTTAATTTGTTAAGCGCAAAGATTTGTTTCAAAACTATTTCTAAATTCAGTTCTGATTTCCAGCAAACGAATAAACAATAATAACAAAGTGTGGTCAAAAAACTGAGTTATATCCAAACACGTCCTATGCCTCATATAGTCCAAAACCTGACAGGTGGACAAATCTAAGCTTGTTTTTAATAAAACAAATATAAATATGCATATAATAAATAATGATACTAATAATAATAACATTATTAAAAAGCAAGTTGTCATGAATAAACTGAAAAACCCCCTCGAGGTGAAGTAGGCATGGAGGCAGTGGTTTTTATATTTATGTAGAAAGCAATAATTTTTGTAATATTTTATTCCTTTAATTCTTTTTTCCTTTAATTCTAGTTATTGCTGTACATCCTGCGTGTTTTAAGCAATGTGTAAACGAGGCGCACAACTAACAGCTTTGCGCTGGACTTTAGACCTGCTTTCAGCTGGTCTATTGCACGGTCTATTTTAGTTCCTCAAAATAGCAACGCGCCAACAATGCGTCTTAACACACCTCTTTTCTAGACCGGAACACCCATGAGTCCACAAAGTGGCGCAAATGCATTTGCTATTTAAACAACGTGGCGGAAAACGGGAAAAAGAAGGTTGCACTGGTCTAAAAATAGCAACACGTCGGGGCAAAACGGGCAAACACGTCTTGCGCCTTATTGCGCCGGGGGTATGATAGGGCCCTAAAAGTTGTTGTAGGAAAGATCAAGGTCCCATAATGTAACTCAAAAACATAAATAAAAACAAAACAACAACAACATGAATCACAACATAGTGAACTGCTCATTTAAGGATATTTTTACAGGCTAGGTTATATCCATTATATCCATTAACAAATTACCTCAATATTTTACAATAAGGAGACATTTCCCTTACAAAAAAGACTTTGATACAAATTCAGTTTATTTGATGTTTCTACTCATCAGAAAGTTTCCACAAAAATATTAAGCAGCACACATTATAACACTCTTAGGCTACTTTTAATTGCAAATGTATTTTTCCAATATTATTTCCTTTTTTCCACTATTTTTTTCTTTTTTCCTTGTTGAAAAAACAACAATGACCATTTGATGAGTTTAAATGGTAGTGGATATTTACATACTTTGTCATTTAGCCCACAAGGGAGAGTCAATGTAGTCTTACTTAAAATATTTTACTATAGTAGAATAAATATTCAGTATGGCTTTAGCTTTACTGTAACTTCATTTCCCCCATAAAAAATCTTTGAGGATTGCCAGATCCCCTTCATGCAAGATCCCCTGTTAAAGACCACAGGGTTAAACCATTAATACTGTGCATGCTAACATGTGTAACTACAGTCTCATAAATTCAGATGTATTTTATTTTTATTTTTGCCTTGGGTCCTGCATTCTTCCAATGTAAACTCAATACAAAAGCTCTCGGACCCCCAGAGCATTGAGAACAACAGGGAGAATTTAAATCAGCACAGATGAAGCGCATAATACTGTAAGTGCATTAAATGCACATCAGGATCCTTTGACAGGTCTGAACTGGCTTCATTTGCATGAAACCAGAAAAGTGTGGCAAAGTTCATGTTTCGTTTTTTTTTTTTTTCTTCTTTTCTGTGATTCAGTGCAGAGTAAATAGCCGAAGGGTTTATTTTTGGCTCTGGCTTTCAATGTCACACAAGCAGTGATGATCAAAGGTCATGTTTAAGGATAGCGTCAAACATTTGCTTTCCTACAGAATGGCAGACGTGCAGTTTAACCGTATGGATGATCAGGTTTGTAAGTCAAAGGTGGACGGTAAAGTAATAATGGCTCTACCAAGAAAATAAACTGATTTCCAAGCTTAAAGACACTGCAGGTGAACAGGGTTAAAAAAGCGAACTAATAGTTATCATCATACCTCCACAGGTGCAAACTTTTAAAGTTAAATATGCACTAATTTGCATACATTTCTAGGACAAATTCTGAACAATGAGTCAGAATTTATTTTTTGATGTTTGAAAATGTTTTTACACTCGAGTATTGGAAATTTTCTTTTCACTTTATAATCTAGAAGATATTGCAGACAGCCATATATTTATTGTAGAATAAAATGCATATAATCAGTCCTATTATGTACAATTTCCCTCGCAAAAAAACGTAGATAAAACTAAAACTAATAAATGTATTCATTAATAAATAAAGTTTGTTTTTTGTAAGTGGAGTTGTGGAAAAGGGAAGAAAAAGCTCATTTTGAGAAAACAGCCTTTAAAATATATATTGTAAGTGAAGTCTATAGATAAAAATATCATAAAGTGTGACAAAAGAAACACTTAAAATTGTATTTTGTATGTTACATTAGTTACATTACTAGTTACATTAACTAATTAAATAAATAAATAAATACATTATTACAAATATCAAAATTGACAGGGGCATTAAAATAAAAATCATTAAAAATAGAATAAAATAAAACCCTTACATTTAAAAGACATTTGAGTCAGTGATGAGTAACATTCATATTTATTGCTATTTGTTAACCCAATGGGAAAGGACACACCAAACAAAGCTGCATGGCAAATTATGCATGTTTTGATTAGTTGCAAGAAACCATGCGTGGGCTTACGGTGTGATCTCTTGCCAAGAACTCTCTGATAACAGCCAAACCCTTGCCATAAATGCCAGATTTCATAACAGGAAAATGACTGTATTCTTTCCAACTGACTGCATCATCTTGGTCACGGTGACCCAATGTCAATCTACCATTTCTGTGAAATCTTACAGTCTTCTGTGCTCACGGTGCAATAAAGAGCACTGGAGTGATGATGTCAGTATGCTTTTATGCAAAAACAACACTTACGCGAGGATGATAACAGACATAACATACTGTTCATCGTAGTTCTAAGGACGTGTAGAGAATTATTTGTTTGTGCATGACAGCACACCTTAAACTTATACATGGACATTTTAATACGTAGAAAAATATTTTAACAATACACTTATATTCTTTGGTATTCTTTTCGTTATGTTGTAACGTGACTTTATGCACACTGAAAGCATAATAATGCATGTTTTTATGTACCTTTAGTCTTTTGTATATCTTTTGTGCCAATAAAAAAAGAAAAATGGTTGAAATAGTGTTCCATTGTCATTTAGCGCAACAGATATGAATGTAATTGCTTATTAAAATATGTTAATAAAAAGCTCAACTGATAAATGTTAAAATACGTTAATAAAAAAAATTATTTTATTATATTTGCTGACAGATTGATCAAACAAAAGTAAGTGCTATGCATGATATACAGTCAAGCCTGAAATTATTCATACCCCTGGCAAATGCTGACTTAAAGTTTTTGTTCAAGTGTAAATAAAAGCTGAGAAATATAATTGTTGTGCCACAATGATTCCTTTTGTACATTGTCTTATTATCTTTTGGGAGAAGCCTGTGCCATTTCCGGTCAACAACAGAAATGGCTGGTTTAATAAAAGTAACTTTCAGTAAGAATTTGCCAGGGGTATGAATAATTTCAGGCTTGACTGTATCATTAAAAAGTAAAAAGAATTTATTAGTAATAAAGTAGGCGGTTCATTCCACTGTGGCGACCCCGGATTAATAAAGGGACTAAGCCGAAATGAAAATGAATGAATGAATGAATAAAGTAATTATGGGGCTGCAGTGTCATCATTAAATAGAGTCTATTAAATTATTCTTCTTATAAATAGTATATAAAATTTCCTTTATAAGGTGCCTTTTTACACATGTATACATCTGATTATTGATTGACTGATCTGTCAACAGTCTTCATGTTCCAAGCCACTGAGTGAGTTTACACTCTCTCTTTTTTTCTCTGAATAGACTGTCTCTGGTCAAACCTAGCAGATAAGATTCTGGATTATTAATGTAAAGCTTAGCAAGTTTAGTACCGGGAAGAAGCAATCTAGAAACTGAAGAGTTACTGAGTTCAAAATCAACTCAAGCAGTATGACTGTGATCACATGCTGCACAAATGAACACTATCAGAGATTCTCATATCTTATCGCCAATACACCAACAATAGCACCATGCATAAACCTGTAAAGCACTGCGCATTTGAGCTTCATTAGTGTGCAAGAATCTGTAAAAATCAAAACCATGATTGTTTTTCGTTTTTGTTTCTGACCCGAAACTGTTTTGAGAGGTCACATAGTCTCAACAGCAATTAAAGGGATAGTTCACTCAAAAATGAAAAATTACTCACTAATTACTCACCCTCATGTTATTTCAAACCTTTATGAGTTTCTTTCTTCTATTGAACACAAAAGAAGATATTTTGAAGAATGTTGAAAACCTATAACCACCGACTTCCATTGTAGGAAAAAACAAATACTATGGAAGTCAATGGTTACAGGTTTAGAGCTTTCTTCAAAATATATTATTTTGTGCTTAACAGATGAAAGAAAGTCAAATAGTTTTTTAAACAAGTAAAGGGAGAGTAAATAATGAAAGAATTTAACTATTTGGATGATCTATCCCTTAAAATGAACGTCTAATATTTATATTTGCTAAATTCGTGCGCACAAAAAAACTTGAAGACTGGCACTCACGTGTCGCTGAAAGGTAGAGAAGTGGATGTCTGGGATGAAAAGGACAGGCTGCGTCTCGAAATCCGTCATTGTCCTGAACACTGTCATGTCTGTGCGCTTGTGCAGGAGCGGCACCTTGACATCTGCCCCGACTGCACAAAACGAACAATGACAAAGTTAAAAAAAACAAGACTCTCCGGGGATTTAGTCTTCTATTTCCACTACAAACCACCATTGCATCAGTTAAAAGCAAAAGCCTGAAGCTTGTGCTTACAGTTTCCTAAAGGAGGGTTGACGTCAGGACACTTGCCCTTCCTTCGGGACTGTTTCCTCTCCTCGTCACGAATCTTGCGCTCGGCACCCTTGTCGCAGAAGACTTTAATCTGACAGTAAGCGCGGTGGATTGGCTTATTACTGCGGTTGTTGTAGCTGTAGGTGTCTATCTGAATGTTTAGCGGCAGGCCTTTCACTCCTTTCTGAGAGGAGAAGTCTGTGCTCAGGCAGTTCACCGAAATGAAGATCTGAGGAGGAAAGAGAGAGAGAGAGAGAGAGAGAGAGAGAAAGAGAGAGAGAAGAGTTTAAGTTATTTTATTCAAATCAATTTCTAGAGAATACTGGAGCCTTTAAAATGACTGTATATGTAGCTTTACAGTAATAACATGCACAAAAATAAGCAGTGGTGAAACCTCAAAAAGCAGAAAAATAGTATTTGAGCGATAGTTCTCCCAGAACTGAAAATATTCCTTTCTTCTGTTGAACACAATAGAAGATATCTTGAAGAAAGCTGGAAACCTGCAAACACTGACTTCAGGAATTCAATGGTTTTCAGGTTAATAAAAAAATATATATTCTTTTGTGTTCAGCAGAAGAAAACTTGAACCACATAAGGGTGAGTAAATAGTGAGTAAATAAACTTTTTGGGTGAATTATCCCGTACAGAAATCATTATTGGCTCAAGTCAGTTCAGTGGTTGTTGTTTTCAGGGCCTATTTACTGTACACCTGGTATTATACGGATAGTTTTCCCCAAAATGATCATTCTGTCATCATTTACTAATCCTCAACTTATTCCAAACCTGAAGAAACAGCCAATGACTTCCATAGTATCATTTATTTCTACTTTGGATGTCAGTGGGTGTTTTTTTTTTTAACATTGCCCAGAATGTCTTGTTTTGGGATCAAAAGAAGAAAGAAATTCATTACATTTTAGATCCACTTCAGTGTGAGTAAATGAATAATTATTATTTTTTTTAAATAAACTATCCCTTTAAGATGCTTCTCCATCAATCCGATCACAAGTGGACTAGGTGGATGATACAAGACATTTAGTCCAAACAAGGTCTAAAACATTTTCAGCTTAACTGATTGAATTATAAATTGATGAGAGACCTGACCACCTGGTGTTATGATATATATTTTATTCATTTTTGACCGCTTTCCTGAATTTGGGTGATGTAGCCTATAGCCTATGATCAAATATTGAGAAATAGGCTAACACAATTTACAAAAACATACATATTTACATATGAAGTAACTCTGAAGTAGTCCAAACGTGATAAAAATTGGACAAGCCCGAAACGTTTCAAACCCTTTTAACACCTGTATTAAGCATTGTCCACCAGGTGTAAACGGGCGAAAACTGATAAGACCTCCCCTGTGCTGTAGTCACTCAGACTGTGCTAATTTCGCAAAATTCCTCAATTTAGTTTGTTAATCTATAAAACAGCTCCAGTTTCATCAATCTAGCTTGACTCAGTAGGGTTTTTTTTCATCACGCTTACGGTGATCGACAGGCCTTTCGTTGCTATTTTTGCACACACACACACTGTTTTTGTGAAAAGTGGGTACATTACATAGGTTTCCATTCATTTTATACTGTCCAAACCGTATATTGTATTGGCCTAACCCCACCCTACCCCTAAACCCAACCATCACAGGAGACTGTGTACAGCTTTACTCTCTGAATAAACTCATTCTGTGTGATTTATAAGCTTTTTGAGAAATGAAGACGTCAACAATGTCCTCATATTTCACCTCCTTTTTGTAATACCCGTGTCATACCTGTCATTATACACATTTGTGTCCTGACATGTCACAAAAACACGTACACACACACACACACACACACACACACACACACACACACACAAAAAAAAAAACGTCAACTCATCATTGATTGATAAACCTTTGTTCACTAATAAAAACTGCGAAAAGCACTGTTCACTACTACCTAGGTGCGAAAAGCACTGTATGTGTGTTGTTCCCCCCCCCCCCCCCATTGCAAAAATAATTTACGAGGGGAACTAAAAAGTGCAAGGGTGAACAAATGTTTTTTTTTTTGCATTGTATGTCGCCCCCTTTTGGCAACACAATAGAATTACATCACATAGAATTACATCATAAAATTACATCACA
>CAIGQW010056860.1:8113719-8132181 GCA_903798125.1 Danio choprae | reverse complement strand
CCGCATGCTAAGGCCCAGGAAGAGGCGACACTTCTAGTAGAGTGTGCTCTCACGTTCGGGGGACGCGGCTCACCCTGGCATTTATAAGCGAGGGCGATGGCATCAATTATTCAGTGGGCCAACCTCTGTTTTGATACGGCACTTCCCTTCTGCTGACCACCATAACAGATAAAGAGCTGTTCACAGGATCTTAAGTTTTGCATTCGTTCAACGTAAAAGCAGCGCTTGCAGGTTCACCACCTGGTCTTGAAATGGGGTGGTAGGAACCTTGGGCACATAGAATTTCAGGCACGCTTTGCTGACCGAAAATGGCTCTAGATGCCAACGCAATCAGCAGTGCTGTCTTCATGGACAGAATTTTTAATGATACTGAGTCAAGTGGCTTGAATGGATCTCCCTGCAGACCTTCCAGGACTACAGAGAGATACCAAGATGGCATGAAAGGGGGGCGGGATGGATTGAATCGGATGATTAGGTTATGCTTTCCGAGTATGTTACCATCCACCGTATCATGATGAGCAGAGATGGCAGACACATAAACCTTCAGTGTGGCAGCCTATGCTCCAATTTATCCTGAAGGAAGGATAACACAACGTTAATTTGGCAAGTTCGGGGGTCTTAGCGAGAAGCGCACCACTCATTGAATAGACTCCACTTTAGGGCGTAGTCATGCCTCGTAGAGGGTGCTCTAGCCTGAGTGATGGTGTTAACCACCGAAACCGGTCACCTAAGTCTTCCGCGATCCATCTATGGACCACATGTGGAGGTTCCAGAGATCTGGGCATGGGTGCCAGAGGGTACCCCGTCCAAGGGAGAGGAGGTCCTCCCTTTGGACACGATGAAATAAGGGCTGTAAAACCCACAGTTCATCTCGGCTGGAGGGACCTGCTCGATTGCATCCTTTGCCAGGTGGACAGCAATCTCCTCTCAGGGGTGCTCACGTGGCTGACCCTAGTGAAATTGACACCCGTGAACTTGGGAGGGCGAATGGCAAACTGTATTGCATAGCCGAGTCTGATCGCCTGTATGAGCCACTGCGACAGGCTGGGCAGCGCTAACCAGGCTGGCAGAGCTCGTGCTAATTGCACCATCGGAGCAATCGTAGACGTGCCAGTGGAGGGGCAGCTCGGGAAAATAAGAGAATGTATCTTACCTTCCTCCCTGGATCCCAAGATGAGGCTGGAGTGAGAGAAAGGAGCACGTTCTCTTGCACTGTGGAAGCCTGAGGCGAGGGAGCCCAGGTGTCCGAGCTGGAAGGCGGGGAGTCCCAGACTGGCAAGGTGAGGGTTTGCACACCTGGAGAGAGAGGAAACTGCTCTTTTATTGAGAATTTGGTCACCGCCAGCCCAGAGGGCGGCAGTGGAGATGTTATTTGTAGTCCTCCGCCCTCCACCAAGGAAAGAACAGGTCCCCTCTTTTCTAGGTGGCCCGTCTCAGGGACGCTTCGCGGTCCTCTTACCGGACTTAACGGCGCCCTGGAGTGGGGGCACCACAGAACCACAGAACATTGCCGCTTGGCCGGTGGAGCGGGCAGCGGAAGCGGAGCGGATGGTGGAGCCACGGGAGTACGCCCTCGACGAGGAGCAGCAGGGAGAGCAGTTTTCCGAGCCCGCTGATAGATGACCTCCCCTATTGTCTTGAACTGCTCCTTCACCGCCAAGAACTCCTGGGTACTCCTGGACCACTAATGTGGCTATCGTCTTCCCCAGGGCACGAGCAGCCAATTTGGTGGTCAGAAGAGCATAATCGGTTGCCATGCGGAGCTCATACATCAAGCCTGGGATGAGGAACCACCCTCCTGCAGTTCAGCCAACTTCTCTGCTTGGTAGCATTGATAGGTGGCCTAGGATGCAGCCTGACCTGCAGCGGTGTAGGCTCTGGCCGTGAGAGACTCAGATAACCTGCACGCTTTGGAAGGGAGTTTGGGTGGACCTCTCCAGGTGGAGGCGCCCTGAGGGCAAAGATTGACCGCAATAGCGCACTCCACCTGAGGAATTGCCACATATCCCCTGGCTGCTCCGCCGTCAAGGTTGGTGAGAGCGGGAGCGCACGAGGTCCGGGCAGAAAAATGTGCCCTCCATGCCTGCTTGAGCTCACTGTGTACCTCCGGCAAGAAGGGGATGGGGGGCTTGGAAGGCTTCGCCCTCTTCTTAGCCCCCACGTAACACCCATCTAAGCGGTCCGGCTGCGGAGCTGGGGGACAAGCCATCTCCAGTCCAACGGCCGAAGCAGCCCGGGATAACACGGTTAACATGTCCGATTCCAAATCCGAGATCCCACTGACAACCCCGGAGGGGAGCATGTTAACCAGCCCTCCGATGCAGCGATGGACATCATGTCCCCGGTGTCATCTAATGAGAGCGCGGCCATCCCAGAGGATGGACCAGCGCTCCCACTCGAAGCTTGGACAGAGCACATCAAAGAGGAGCCAGGGGTCCGCGGGCCCGAAGGCGACGGAGAAGCCCTCACTGTAACCCTCAGGCCTGCCCGAGTGCTAACCGTTTGGCGAAGAGCAGCAAGGGTGACGCACCCTAATGCTAGAGTACGCCACGACCTTAGTTGTGCAACTGTCAAGCCCTCGCAGTGAGGGCAAGAACTGTCTGCAAGCACCGCTTCAACATGCTGGACCCCCAAACATGTGATACAGTGCTCGTGCCTGTCATGCGGGGCAAGGAAACCACCCATGCTGCTCGACCGTGTTGCTCTCCTAGGCAATACTGCTCTTTTAGTGAAAACTGCTCTTTTATTGCACCAGCGAAACGCCCAGGGGACGGGAAGCCCAGATCAACCGCCGCTGCCGCGTCTTCTCCCACACTAGTGAGTAGCACTGTCTTTCTCACAGGAAATCAGTTTGAGCAAAGGATTCTTCTGTCTTGTGAGAGGGTCTGAAGCGAAAATTCTAATGCTCACTTTTCAGCGCCCGGCTGATATAGTTCGCTAATGGCTAATCACTGGCAGCTGTGGAGCTGAGCTCCGCCAATTCATTTGGCATTCATTGTGATTCAAGTGATTGGTCGCCTAGCATACTCCCATTTTCTGTTCCAGACACACATTGAAGTTCCTATATGAAGCGAAATACTGTGTCTTTAATTCAAAGTACATTTTTATATTGGATTAAGTAAAAAAAATATGGTTCCTAGTTTTAAACTGCTTTATTAAATTTGTCTTACAGCACAATTTTTTTTTTTTACCCCATTTATAGCCATATTACAACCACCAGCAGATAGTTTACCTCATTATTGAGAATAAAATGACTAGCAATAGCATTATACATATTTTTTATAGTTTAGTCCAAATTACAATTTTACTTTAATTATATTTGAAATTGATCCAAAGTAATTCAATTAATTCATTGTCTACAAAAACAATGTTTTACCTTTGACTGAATGTTTTTTTCCTTGGGCAAAATAAATATTTTGATTAATATTAAATTACATTTTTCAGTTTCAACCAAGTCAAAACTACAATTTGAGGGGAAATGTATAAATGTAGCTATACAGCAATAGTGTATGCTTTGATCTAAGGGTAAAAAGATAAATATTCCATTCAGTAATTTGTCGATTCATAAATTGTTTTGGTTATATATATATATCAGTGTAGATTGAGACATACACTGTAAAAATGCTGGGTTCCACTCAATTCCTTCATATTGTCTCAATACAAATCGATTAAGTTAACTTAATTGTTTTTTACAAATTTAGGTTGATTGAACATAAAACTAATACGGTGTCCCAAAGGAACCCTTAAGAATTGTGTTAATTCAGCTCATTTTATTGAACATAAAACTATTACGTTGTCCCAAAAAATTAATAACTGTGTTGTTTCAACTCATTGTAATAAGTAGTTTAAACAAGCAGCAAAAGTGTAGATAGAGGATTGTTTAAAGCAGATCTCTTTTTCTTACCATGGTAATTGCTGAGTGACAAAGCAAACAAGCAGTTGGAGTTGTGTACATAAATGTTGTGTACAACTATGCACATACATTTGTCCCCTCAACATTGTCTAACTATGTTGCAACATATTTTTGTCTGCACTTAATTTCAGTTGAATTATCAAATTTTGTCTAATAAAATTCTTCAGGACCATGGAGTGCAGGTCTTATGATCTTGGAAGAATTTGATGAGAAAATGTGAGTTGATATTGAAAGTGTTTAACTTGTTGATTTGCATTGCTCATGCATGATCAGAGTAAATATGCTGGGACACATGCACTGAGGTTTGTTGTTTACTGGTTGCTTTAGCAGTAAATGTGCAGGAATGTCGACAAACTAAACATTCAGCATTCCATTAAGTTCGAGCACTTAAATGAAGCCTCTGAAAAAGAAAATCACAGATTTATGAAAAGTTGTAGCCTTTACCAGCAGCATGTATAGTGCCTAATATAAACTCTTTCTTTAGGCCTAATTTTAAGTTCAGCTTAATTTTAATTAGACATTTTAATATATACCCAGGATTCTACATTACATTAAGTACATTTTAACATATTCAGTTTGAGCTGAATGTAATATTTAGAGATAATTCATTGCATTTTAATAACAATGGTAACACTCCATGTTATGGTCCCTTTTCTTAATGAGGTAACACATTATTATTATTACAATAAATTCTCAGTTGCTTATTAGCATTCTATATTGGCTGTTTATAATTAAGCATAAATTAAAGGGATAATTCACCCATAAATGAAAATTTTGTCATCATTTTTTTCAAAATAAGATATTTTGAAGAATGTTGGAAAGTGGTAGCCATTGACTTCCATGGTATTTTTCCTTCCTATCATGGATGTCAATGGGCTCCGGTAGCCTCTTTTCTTCAGAATGTCTTCTTTTTGCGTTTAACAGAAAAAAAGAAACTCTAAGATGAACTAATGATAAACAATGTAGATTTATAGTATTTATAATACTATATCATGTTCATGTTAGATAGCTAATGCTAACATTCATTCATTCATTTTCTTTTCAGCTTAGTCCCTTTATTCATCAGGGGTCGCCACAGCGGAATGAGCCGCCAACTTATCCAGCATATGTTCTATGCAGCGAATGCCCTTCCAGATGCAACCCATCACACATCCACACACACCCATTCACACACATACACTATGGACAATTTAGCTTACCCAATTCACCGGAGCACCCAGAGGAAACCCACGCAAACACAGGGAGAACATGCAAACTCCACACAGAAATGTCAACTGACCCAGCCGGGGCTCGAACCAGCGACCTTCTTGCTGTGAGACGATTGTGCTACCCACTGCGCCACCGTGCTGCCCACTAATGCTAACATCTGATCCTAAATTTATTAATGAAATTATCATTGACTAAGATTAATACCTGCTAAACTATTACAATACACGTTAACTAGCTGTTAACTCCTGTTCAAAACATTAAAGTTTTAAATTAAATGAAAACGGCACGGTGGCTCAGTGGTTAGCACTGTCGCCTCACAGCAAGAAGATCGCTGGTTCGAGTCCCGGCTGGACCAGTTTGCATGTTCTCCCCGTGTTCGTGTGGAGAAACTAAAATTGGCCATGTAGTGTATGAGTGCGTGTGTGAATGTGAGAGTGTACTGGGTTGCGGTTGGAAGGGCATCCGCTGCATAAAACATATGCCGGAATAGTTGGTGGTTCATTCACTCTGTTTTCAGATCATAAGATAGAGCAACATGTCATACACACGCACACACGCACGCATGCACGCACGCACGCACACACACACACTGGTACAGCTATTTTTATTTTTTTATGGGGACCCATAGACATAATGATTATATTTATACTGTACACACTGTCTACTCTCTCCCTACCCCTAAACCCAGCACACACAAACAGTTTATACTTTTAAAATATTATGTGTAACATATTAACTTCAAAATTTTGTTTCCTCGTGGGGACCAAAAAAAGTCCCCACAAGGTCAATATTTACTGGTATTGCTATACTTGTGAAGAAATGTGGTCTCTACAACATGATGAATACAAGGTCACACACACACACACACACACACACACACACACACACACACACACACACACACACACACACACACACACACACGCACACACACACACACACACAATTGTAGTTAACACATGGCGAATCCAAGCAATAACAGATGACCTGAGTGAAAAATGAGAAGAGCAAATTTTCTGAGCCGTGTTATGAAATGATATCACATCACAGAGGTCAGGTAGCATTTCTCTTTCTTTTTTTACTGTTTTGAAACCACAAACGCTTTCATAAGATGACACCGAAAGCTCAAAGATACAGAGACAGGAGAAGAAACTTAATTGTGCAAGTTAACACATGCGTTTGTCACACCCAGAGCTTTGCTCCATAAACAACTTCATTGGAATGAAACACTACTGACAATGTGGCCGTTATAAAGGGCGGCTCACATTGTGAAGAACTGAGATTAGGACCTGTAGAACAACCTCAAACTGCGGAGGTTAAACATGCTTCTCCGCCATACCCGGTTAGGCCTCTTTTACAGCTCAGTCAAGTTTTTCAGTTGCTGAGATTTCAGATTTCTACTTCAACTCTTCAGCATTTTGTCAAACATTTTTTAACTTCAGGTTATGCAGGATAAATTCATTTCTCAATGTAACAACAGCGGCATTAAAGTGTGCTATTATTCTGTTTTTGATATTGCCTATGATGTATAGTGTTCAATAGCTGTTTGTGAACGTGAAAAGACTGCAATGATGCAAAGGTCAAAGTGCATGAAAATTGAGTTATTGTCTCCTGAAGAGAAAAACAGGTTCTGAACAGCTTGAAGCAAAATGTCAATAATTTTACCTCACACAAACCTCGCATTTTCATTGGCTGCCCACAAACGATGTTGTAGAATATTTAAAGTGATGTTTATTCAATATAATATGAATTATAAAAGAGAATATTGTCATTAACTTCTCCCTGTGTGCTAAAACAAGCAGCTTATTTAAAACTGGAAGAACACAATGACATGCCAACATGTTCAGCAGCTAGAAATATTTGACACTTTTGATAGACATTCAAATGTTCATGCTGGATAAAACCCCCTTGTGTCTTAATATACAACGAAGCATAAATGGAAACAATAAAGTCTTAAAGTCTCAAGTTTTTTGAACATTTCATGCACTTGCAAAGGACAAGACTCAGTTTTTTTTATTTATTCAGTAAATATTCAGTAAATACTGTCTCATTGTGCATACAAGTTCCCAGTTAGATACCAATATATTATATTAAATTATACATAAATTTAAAAATATATAATATATATGAAGTGAGTGGCACGGTGGCGCAGTGGGTAGCGCTGTTGCCTCACAGCAAGAAGGTTGCTGGTTCGAGCCTTGGCTGGGTCAGTTGGCATTTCATAGTGGAGTTTGCATGTTCTCCCCATGTTCACGTGGGTTTCCTCTGGGTGCTCTGGTTTTCCCCACAAGTCCAAAGACATGCAGCATAGGTGAATTAAGTAAGCTGAATTGTCCGTAGTGTATGTGTGTGAATGAGAGTGTATGGGTGTTTCCCAATGATGGGTTGTAGCTGGAAGGGCATCTGCTGCGTAAAACATATGTTGGATAGGTTGGTGGTTCATTCCGCTGTGGCGACCCCAGATTAATAAAGGGATTAAGCCGAAAAGAAAATGAATGAATGATATATATGAAATTTACATAAAAGTAATTACTGTAAAGTTGAGTACATTTACACCTCTCAATTTAGAGATTTTTGGCTTTTCATAAAGTGTTTTCAGTCTAATGAAGAAAACTCTTTTAAATGTTTCCTATCTTGGATTCATCTGTTACATTTCAATTACAATATATATTTTTAAAGTCAGTTTTCTTAAAATATTTTTTTAGATAAAGATAAAATCTCCACTTCAGCACAGTTAACTGTTGTACCCTATTCACCAGCAGCATCTAGTCTTAAAACAACAACACAAAATATGTTCAACCATTTCAGTCTATATTAATAATTCACAAACAAAAAAGCAAAACGAAGAAATATATGTATACATTGTTAAATTGTGCACAGATTGTGGTCCGTCTTGCATTGTTTCAGAGGTTTTATTCTTGAAATGGTTTCTTTTCAGACAGCTTGTGCTTATAGTGTGTAATATAAAAACATATATTTTAAAAATAGATATAGAGTGTTTGCAACTCTGAAATGGACACAAGTCTATAACATTTCTAATACAGTTGCTGCTACACTTCCCAACCATTTAAGGCACAGGATATTCATTGAAAATAATCAATAACGTACCCAAAGGACAGTTCTGTAAAATACATTATCATTGTTAATCTTAATAAAGTAAAAATGGACCAACCAATACGCTACAATGAACTGAGCCATCTGACCAATCGGAGCAGAGCTGACTCTCTGGGATTAAAAGAGACCAGAACAAACTTCAGACTCAAAAAAGAGCTGATGCAGCAAAATATATTAGAATAAAACATTTTTGACCTTGCAAGAAAACAAAATGAAAAACACAGTAGAGGCACTTTCTCTCCCAGAACACAAACATTAAATGATAGATCATTTCTGCATGTAAAAAAAAACCACAGATGAAAATCAAAACAAACAGAGACATTGTCAGTTTGCTGCAGAGACATGCTGTCAGATCGACATACTGTATGGAGGTAACATTCAGTCTCGGGGCAGGTAGAAACAGGCAGGTTTCACTTGAGTCCAAGCCAAAGCCATTACCCTGAACTTATTACAGTCACCTCAGAGTCAGAACCACAAACAGCCCTGTACACACACATCTGTCTCCTGTTACAATGCTCTGCCACGTAAGTTACTGTCACAGTGTGAAGAGCTGTCAATGAGGTACTGAAAGAAAACACGTTCTTTGACAAAGCTTTGCAGAAAACTGCTAACCGCTCATTTATCTTTATATTATTGGGCAGCAGCCATTGAAAGTCATTTTGAAAACTTTCACATTTTTATTTGCCCTAGCTTAAAATGCTAATAAAAAGAAATTATTATTATCATTATAATAGATGTCAATAAATACAATTTCTTAAATTAATTCATTTTTGCTTTTTGCACTGTACTCAAATAAAAGAGAATAAAATATTTTTTTTATTCTAGTTAAATATGTATTGAATATATACTTTTAAATAAATAAATTATGATTTTAAAAAGCTATGTTGCTAAAATGAATTGATGCTTCAGAAATCATTATACTTATAATTATTTGGTGCTCAGGAAACTCTGCTAATTATTATTGATACTAAAAAAAACATTTCCTTAATTATTTTTGAAGGGAGAAGTTGAAAGGGGGGGGGGAGGCGGTGAATTAGTGTATAAATGTCCAATAAATTTACACCAGCATATTACACCAAGTGGTATTTGTGCTACTTTTCAAACAAATTGATTTGTGTTGAGACAACATGAATGAATTGTGTGGAACCCTGCATTTTTTACAGTGCTGTTCGAAACCATACTGTCATAAATCATGTTCCCAATTGTTATGATGAAATACACCTGAAGGATATTTGCATGAACTTTGGTAGAAAATGACTTTCTCTTCAGCTTGAGGCCAAAATGTTTAAAAGTCGTCATTAAATTTCAGAGAAAAGTTCTAGCTGTATTTGTTTTGTATATATTATTTTTGCGTTTATATACAGTGCTCAGCATATACACCTCTCACAGATCGCTCTTTTCAATTATTTTCTATAGGATGATTTACAATAATATATTTGTGCATATTATATTAATCAGTATCAAAGTTAAAACTGGAACTAATCTAACAAAAAACCTTAAGACCACAGTCCAAAAATAAGTACAGCCAAATTAATATTCATTCATTCATTCATTTTCTTTTCGGCTTAGTCCCTTTATTAATCTGGAGTCGCCACAGTGGACTGAACCCCCAACTTATCCAGCATATGTTTTACACAGCGGATGCCCTTCCAGCTGCGACCCATCACTGGGAAACATCCACACACACTCATTCACACACATACACTACGGACAATTTAGCCTACCCAATTCACCTGTACCGCATGTCTTTGGACTTGTGGGGGAAACCGGAGCACCCGGAGGAAACCCACGCCAACACAGGGAGAACATGCAAACTCCACACAGAAATGCCAACTGACCCAGCTGAGGCTCGAACCAGCGACCTCCTTGCTGTGATGCGATCGTGCTACCCACTGCGCCACCGTGCAGCCCCCAAATTAATATAAACCCAAATTAAAATTTTAATAAACAGGTAAAGCCAAGAAAAACATAAAAAAATATATTATAACTTTTTTTTTTGCTATAACTGATATGTATTTAAATGTATTTAAAATGTATTTAATTAAATGTATTTCTATATTCCTTCTATTCTGACAAACTCTTATTTTAATGGATATAACGGTTAATAAAACGATTTTGTTTAAATGCACCTAACAATATTGTTTATAGATAGATAAAATAGATATAAATAGATAAAAATATTCATTTTCAAAAGGGGGTCTACTCATTTATGCTGATCACTGTATAACGTGATACATGAAATGCATTTGCGACTATCCTTTAAATGTGGATGAAGATATCTTATAGACCACGTAACAGTTAGGTTGGTTAAAGTTAACTGTTATTACATTGAAATGTGAATCATCTTCCCACTGACAACTTCCTTGGAAAAAGAAAATAGTCAACGTATTTATAGATTCTACACCAATGATTTGGCTCATTTCGAAATAAACATCCCACGTTTCTGTTCTTTTGAATAATGCCATTTTCCATGTTCAATTCTGCCTTGTGATCCCTAGTCCAGTAATTACTTCACACTTGATGTCAGTCAGAGCATATTTACTTAATAATTTTGGTAGCAACATTTTACAGTCCAATTCCACATTATGTGGTTTTTATAATAACAGAGTAATAACTAGAACTAACCCTGAACTTACACCAAAATCTAAGTTATTACTCAGTATCCTCTAGCACACTGTAAATCATGAATGAGCACGTACTGTAAAATAAAGTGCAACCATCTCATACAGGACAGGGTTGTGACGTACTGTATATAGGCTCTGTTTACACCTGGTATTAAGATGTGGTTTTGTCAGTTACAAGTGGACAATGCTAAATACAGAATATTTTGAGCTTGTCAACTTTTTGCCACTTCCAGAGTTAGTGGAAAACACATTTGGCTTTCATAGACTGAGCACTATGCAGTTGGATGCATTGAAACTAATGGTCACTAATGAGTTCTGCATACTGATTTTATATTAAACATTATATGACGTGTTGTTGTTGATGAACACTATAGCCAGAAGTTCAAACACATGTGCAAACACATTTATTTCATCTGCTTCTTTCATTTCACAAACTTCATCTGGTTTCCATTTATGATATTAAAATGGTTTTCAAATATCAGTTTGTATGTGCAAGGTATATTCAAGTGAGGGCAACAAGTAAATGCACAGATTTGTTATAATTTTACTTGCCAGTTCTCAGGTTTTCATTTTGCTAATATCCATATAGGTCAATTCTTGATTAGATTTTAAATTATGGAATGATTTATTCCATTCATTCATTCATTCATTTTCTTTTCGGTTTAGTCCCTTTATCAATCTGGGGTCGCCACAACGGAATGAACCGCCAACTTATCCAGCATATGTTTTATGCAGCAGATGCCCTTCCAGCTGCAACCCATCACTGGGAAACATCCATACACACTCATTTACACTCATACACTACCGACAATTTAGCTTACCCAATTCACCTATACCGCATGTCTTTGGACTTGTAGGGGAAACCGGAGCACCCGGAGGAAACCCACGCCAACACGGGGAGAACATGCAAACTCCACACAGAAACGCCAACTGACCCAGCCAGGGCTCGAATCAGCGACCTTCTTGCTGTGAGGCGATTGTGCTACCCACTGCGCCACCGTGCTGCCCTGATTTATTCCATATAGATAAAAATATTCTTTAATAAGTTTTAAAAGAAGCATAAAGGATAATTTTAATGTCGTTGTATAATTTTGTAACTATATTTTTAATGCATTCTACGTTCCACAAATGTTTTTTTTTTGTATTTTATTTGTATGCTTATATATTTGTATTTGTAATTTAGCACTTTCTTTTAATATATATATTTTTTTATATTTGGAAATCATTTTTCGAACTCGAAATTTTTTATTTGAATCAAATGAACTTTTTTAGTCATGTCAACTTACATCAATCAAAGTGACTAAAATATTAAGTTAAACTTTGTATAACTTAAAAAAAGTTAAAGCAACATAACAACATTATTTCAATCATTTTTTTTTGTGATCCTCAGAGCAAAAGCTGCTGTTCCCTGTATTGTTTTCTGTTGTCTTCAGTTGTAAATCATGCAAACAGTTTGCACAAAATTAGATTGAAAGATCAGGAAAAGCCCAAACATGAACCTGCCCAAAGACCCGGCCCTTTAAGAAATATGCTGAAAGTGCTGAAAGTGAAAAAAAAAGGTGCTAAACTGCAAGTGTAAACAGGAATATGTTTCTCTTACCCTATTGTGCACCAAAATACATCTTAATAGAGCCATAATGTGAAATTTGTGTGCACTGTAAAAAGAAATACTGGTTGCCTTAAATTTTTAAGCTGAATCAAATAAATTTATGAGTCGATTAAACTTAAATTAAATATTAAATTATATTAAACTGACTTAAAACAGCTTGCGTAGCTTATAAAATTAAGTTAGAACATGATTAACTTAGTTTAATAAGTTATAATTAAATAAAATCATGTTGTCATGACTAATTGATCCGATTTTTTTCAGTGTGGGCTTGAAGTATCATTCGTAGATTAGATTAGAACTTTAATATCTAATGTGTTTAATATCTTAAAGGTGATTCTATAGGGCACTGTCACCTCACAGCAAGAAGGTTGCTGGATCGAGCATCGGCTGGGTCAGTTAAATTGTCCATAGTGTATGTGTGTGAATGAGAGTGTATGGGTGTTTCCCAGTGATGGGTTGCAGCTGGAAGGGCATTCGCTGTGTAAGACATATGCTGGATAAGTTGGCGGTCCATTCTGCTGTGGCGACCCCAGATTAATAAAAGGGACTAAGCCAAAAAGAAAATGAATGAATGAATGAATGAATGAACTTGCTTCTATAATATTCCCATATTATTTTCATCATGACTAAATTTCAGTTTACACCATTGTTTAAAAACAATTATTAATCAGTTGTTTTAGAAAATGTACTTACAAATTGATTTATGTTTTAGCTATATTCCTAACACTGACCTAATTTACAGGTTTCTTGACAGCTATCAGCTTGAAAATCATCAGCTAGAGTTACAACAGCTATCAGCTCTAAATCTCATTGTCTTATTTTGTTTCTGGCTTTCCAGAAATGACACACTTTCAGTAATTATCCAGGACAAGGTTTGGCACGACTAATAATCCTCAGCAATCAAAACAAGACAAATTACAACATGAGTCAAACTTACTGGAAATCCCAGGTGAATACACAACTACCAGCATTAGTTTTTTGGGGGAGTTTTGCACCCAAACATAAATACTTTGCTCAAAACAGTTGCAGGAGCAGAGGAGCAGCTGATGTTCAGCGAGTGAAGTGTGAAATAATGGGATTGAAGAGGATTTCACACAGTGTCAGATACACTCGGGGGCAAGTTGACTAAGGAGTTTCAGTTGAAGCTAAGCCAGATCTTGAAGACAAAAAGGGCAAAAGGGTTTTACTGAAAAGCATACTGTAATTCAATCAATGATCAAAACAACACTCAAAGGAACATATAAGTGCTATTAATCTATATTTATTTGAAATGTAAATGTGTTGCATTAAAAAGCTAATTCAATTCCACAACTTTAGATTTGACAAAACTTTCTGCCATGCATATTTATTGATTGACTATAGATTGTCAAAGTGGTTTGGTAAAAAACTCTTTCATTGTGACAGTTTGCACATTCTTTTTGGGGTTTTAGCTAAACATTTAAAGCATTTTTCACCCAAAAATGAAAATTCTGTCGTCGTTTACTCACCCTCCACTTGTTCAAAATCTATTTGAGTTTCTGTTGAACACATAAGAAGATATTTTGACAAATGCTGGTTGCTGGCACCCATTGACTTCTACAGTATTTGTTTTTCTCTATAGAAGTCGATGCATGGGTGCCAGCAACCAGCATTCCTCAAAATATCTTCTGTCAACAGAAGAAAGAATCTCATAAAGGTTTAAAACCACATGAGGGAGAGTAAATGATGAGGTAATTAAAAATTTGCGGCGAACTAACCTTTTAAGCTACAGAAATGTAAAGCTATTAAATCAGAAAGCTTTGCAAATATTCTGGGTTGCATGTAATATTTTATTATTAAATCATATTTTTTGTCACATTTTTCTAAACTAAACATGTAATGTCTTATGATGATATATCGCTCTATAAAACTGTTTTTGTCTACTGAAGTTTAATTAGGTCATTTATATTATGTTTAATTGTATAAATGTGTGTGGTATTAATCAAATTTATTCAAAAACAAGAGAAAAGTCAGCAGTGTCTTAATCTCAGCGCTGCTGTGGATGCGAATGAATGAAAACCAGTCTGACCTGTCCCGTGTTAACCTCTAAACTAGTCTTTCTGCCCATCCCTTGCTTCTCAAGATCTAAATCAAAGCTCTTCAAAAGAAAGCAGGATTGTTTCTTCAACCGTCAGATTGCCGACACAATTTATCATCAAAACTCACCTAATGGGAAGAGGCAGTATGATATTAAAGCATGGATTTTATTTAGCATTTAACATAATTATCCTGCAAGATGATCAGGACTTAATTTTATCAGTGTAGCTTATTTATTGTGTCATATTTGAGATGTGGGCCTCACAGTGGCGCAGTGGGTAGCACGTTCGCCTCACAGCAAGAAGGTCGCTGATCGCTGGTTCGAGGCTCGGCTGGGTCAGTTGGCGTTTCTGTGTGGAGTTTGCATGTTCTCCCTGTGTTGGCGTGGGTTTCCTCTGGGTGCTCCAGTTTCCCCCACAAGTCCAAAGACATGCGGTACAGGTGAATTGGGTAAGCTAAATTGTCCGTAGTGTATGTGTGTGAATGGGTGTGTATGGATGTTTCCCAGAGATGGGTTGCAGGTGGAAGGGCATCCGCTGCGTAAAACATATGCTGGATAAATTGGCGGTTCATTCCACTGTGGCGACCCCAGATTAATAAAGGGACTAAGTCGAAATGAAAATGAATGAATGAATGAATATTTGAGATGTACATTGATTGGCAACTTTATTCTTCACTCAAAAATTATTTTTGCTCCTTGTTTAAACTCATTCATTCATTTTCATTTTGCCTTAGTCCCTTTATTAATCCGGGGTCGCCACAGCGGAATGAACCGCTAACTTATCCAGCATATGTTTTACACAGCGGATGCCCTTCCAGCTGCAATCCATCCCTGGGAAACATCCATACACACCCATTCACACTCATACACTACGGACAATTTAGCTTACCCAATTCACCTATACCGCATGTCTTTGGACTTGTGGGGGAAACCGGAGCACCCGGAGGACACCCACGCCAACACGGGGAGAACATGCAAACTCCACACAGAAATGCCAACTGGCCCAGCCGAGACTCAAACCAGCGACCTTCTTGCTGTGAGGCGAACGTGCTATCCACTGCGCCACCGTGAGGCCCCGCTTGTTTAAACTAAATATTTCAAATGAGCTGAAACGACACAACTCAAGTCGTTTCTTTGGACAATATTATGTTTATGTCTAATCCACATAAAAACAATTAAGTTAACATAGTTTGTGTTTATTAGTCTAAAAAATGTTATATACACATTCTGAATAAACGTATTGATTATATAAGCAATTGTGCACACTTCGTGCTGCTTTCTGAAAAATTGATGTTTAGTTGATTTCCAAGGAAACAATCTGAATGTAAAGGCTGAAAGAAAGGAAAAGCAAGGGCTATTTGTGCTGTTTCTGCTAACAAAAATGTCCATACTTTGTCAAATACATTTGAATTCATTAAATATCAAAGTTGCTGCCTGAAAGATTTTACAATTATTATTCATGGTTGTAAGGCTGATATTTTAATAGATTTTATTTCTTAATATGTTTATGTTGAAAAAAAAAAAACACTTATCATACACCAGACAAATGTGGGATTTTACTCATACCTGTATTCTGAAGGTTGTTTTGGGATATAACATGCTTTTTTTCTGGCAGTTTCTTTAGTGATAAATAAAAGATTCCCTCTGCTAGAAACCTTTAAATCTAATAGGCTATGTTTAAAATAATAATAAATGCTACAACAATTTTAAATCTGACTTTATCCGTGATCAGATATTCGTTTACAGATTGTTTGCATTTTTACATACATATTTTTTCGTTTTAATGTTTTGTTTTAACATACGGTAAATGTTCAAGCTGGTCTAACAGCGCTACACTGCAAAAACTGCTTTTCTTACTTAGATTTTTTTCATTGTCAAAAAAATAACTGTGATGACCATTCAAATGAAAGAAGGCGCGGGGCTTTGCTGATTACAAAATACTAAACAATTAATTGCCAGATTATGCCTCCCTTATTCGAATCGCCAGTATAAAGTAGGGTTGGGATTAGGATTAGGCAAACAGGTAGCGAGGGGGTGTTTAATTTGACAGGGTTGTATTTTTCGTCACAACACAGGCACGATACTTGTCACGCTTTCATTTATAAAGCGAAAGAGTGTGAGGTAAGATGTTTTGTAGCTAAATGTTTGATATTTCACAACTTCTTTTGCGATAGAAATGAAAACACTAAAAACCTGTGACGCAAATTCCACAATTGTTTGTCAAATTTAACCCAAACATCTTCGAAACAATGAATTTTAACTGATCAGCACAAGAGGGCAGCATCGAACCATTCCTGATTTTATGACAATTCACAAAATTTTGCAATAATACATATTTTAAGAACAGTTTCAACCAGTAATAACGATTCAAATATAGTTTTGCTTCACGTTTAACATGTAAATGACATCACGCACATACATTTGAACTAATACTCAATATTTGGCCATTTTTTACTTCAAAAAATATATAGTAGGTTAAGTAACTGTAAATACTGTAGTGTTTGAACCATACTACAGTTAAGTGTATTGTACTGTATTTAGTAATCAACTGTAATCAGGGGCGGACTTAGTGATTTGGGGGCCCTAAACAATTCCAGGTATGGTTCCCAGGCATTGACACTGGAAACACTCTCTTTTATATAGATATTTTTTTCTCTGTAGATATTTTTTAAATTTTTATATTTGTTTTATTTGCCATATTAAAAATACATTTTAAGTGGAACCTTTATATTCTTAATGTAAAATTAAATACGATCAATTCACAATTAAAAAAACAAGTCCACAAACTAACTATATGTATATGTAGATTTTACTATTTGCATGTGCAGTATGATAGGAACGTTCCACTATTCATGGGGGCCCTTGGTTTTAAAAAGAAGTAATCTGAAATCTTAATGGTTATAGACAGAATTTACAACAGAAATATGACAGAAAGTTTATAAAAGAGCTAAATGAATAATTTAGGCAATTCTTGGCATTGGTTGGGGCTCCCTAATTCCCTGGGGGCCTAAGCGGCTGCTTACCTCGCTTACTGGTTAAGTCCACCCCTTACTGTAATAAATATGTAGGCCTAGTATACTTTAGTTTGTACTACAACTGTGTATTGTAGTAATATAGTTGTAGAAAACTATTAAGTAGCCTAATTTGTTTAGTTGTTGTATTACCACAGCAACTTTAGAATTACCACAACTGAATAATTCTGGTGTTTTACTATATTATGGATACTATAGTATAGGTTTAAAAACACTATTCACTTTTATTTGCTGTAGTATTTTTCATGCGAACAAAAAAAGGTTGTTTGATTTACAAAAAAACAGAATATGTTAATAATAATTTCTGCGTTATTCTATGAATATATATCTCACTACCGTGACTTCAGTCAGTCTAATGACTGTTGTTTCTCTCTACTCACAGCATGTTTTATTCAAATGATCTCCTTCATTCAGTGTTTATGGAAATCCTAGTGCTGATGCTGTAGATGTGGGATTTGATCAACTCTCACTCCCACCTCACCTTTACTTACTGTGCATGTTTTGAATGCACATGAAGAGATACTCTTTAAGCTGAACTGATGAGCAGATTGCAAGCTACATATGAATACGTTATGATAATAAGGCAGTAATTTGGTCTCTGCTGCTCTCTGTAGGTCTTTTCTCTGTATGGCCTTTTATCTTTAATGTGCATCTGATTATGTATGTTCTCATCCACCCATTCATGAAAGAAACCTGCTATTGCGTTATGGACAGCTATTGCGTTATGCATATATACTTTAATATATATTTGTAACGTTTCATAAAATGTTGTATTATCAAAGCAAAATTTACTGTATATACATTTTTCTATGCGTGGCACAACTTTTACATTGGGATACTACATTGCAAAATACTGTATATATTATATTATATTATATTATATTATATTATATTATATTATATTA
>CAIGQW010056860.1:8011686-8092490 GCA_903798125.1 Danio choprae | reverse complement strand
GTTCACATATAATACATATATAAAGTCATATATTTACATTAAAATACATACACGTATATATATATATATATATATATGCATTTTAGTGAACAGGGCAGGGTTGTACGGATCACACTGACACAGATGTGTTTAGCCGCACATACACATGCACAGTCACACACACACACACCCTGTCCGTGTCTTCAAATCTAGTGAGCTGCCTACCTAGACAGCAATGAGCGTCTGTCGGAAATGCGGTTTTGGCAGGCAGCTCGCTAGGATTTATTTCGCATCCATTCGTCTCAGCTGATCTCCTTGTTTCTAGTAGGTGTGTAGGTTATGACAATGTAAGATTCACAGAGACCGAGCTTGATTTCAGTGATTCGAATCTTTTGAGTCATTTACCAAAAAGGTTCGTTCACTGCTTCATGCATTACTGATTGCATCGTTACGACAGTAGATGAAAACACTGTTTGTTTATGCTTTGATGTAGCATCCACTTTCTTTTGCTTTTCGGAAGTAAGCTAATTATTTAGAGAATATCTAGAAAATATCTAGAAAAATGTTTAAAGATGGGAGGTTCCCTTAATATTTTCATGTTGTTGTTTTTTTTTTCAATTTATAAGTAAAATAAGGTAAACCATGTGGCTATACAACATAAATCGCACGAATATACCAAAATTTTAGACTTTATTTTCTTATTCTAATAAGTAACTAGATAAGAATGTCTGAGATGTGTGTTCAGTTTACACTGACAAATTAGTTTACAATGGACTTTATTTTATTCAGAACTTGAAAAAAACACCCATTACGAAACCATAGAAAAAATCCTATAAAAACCGGAATTACTGAAATTAGACTTATAGTTTTGACAGCGTTCTTTCCCTACATTATACAAGTGTACATGATCGTGACAGTACAGTAAAATAATTTTATATAAAACACCACGTTGAGAATATCATGAAAATAACAAGGTCTTTTGTACAGCTAAAAATAACTAGAGGGGGAAGAAGACACCGGAAGTCTTGCACATTTAGGTTACAGATGACCATGAACGTTAAAAACAAGATGGATACATGAGTAACTGAATCATTCTCTCAACCGATTCTGTTAATTCAAGTGTGCAGTGGCATGGTTGATTCAGTTCACTTACGACAAGATATTCCTGTTAGAGATTCCTCAATTCAAATCACAGACTCATCTGGTAAAATGTATTAGTTTATGTGCTCTACAGCTTGTAATTAAATGCGACTTGTCTTCTCAAGTCACACATTTCTAAGAGGTAGACGTCAGTGTGTGGAAGTAAACAGAAAGATTTGTTCACAAAAATGATCCCCCTAATCAATATATGGAGTCTTGACTGTCATTATCTTCCCCCCTCAGCCTCTCCAGGGATTAAGCAGCGGTTCATTCCCCTCCTTTGATCAGTCGAGCATCCCATAGACCTAAAACACTCACAGACTTAAAGAAAAGCAGCAGGATGGACAGAACAGAGCTCATCCAGAAGGCAAAGCTGGCCGAGCAGGCCGAGCGCTATGATGATATGGCGTCCTGTATGAAGTCGGTGACCGAAGCTGGGTCTGAGCTGTCCAACGAGGAGAGAAATCTGCTGTCCGTCGCCTATAAGAACGTGGTGGGTGCCCGGAGGTCTGCCTGGAGGGTCATCTCCAGCATCGAGCAGAAGACCGAAGGAAACGACAAGAAACTGCAGATGGTGAAGGAATACCGGGAGAAAGTGGAGTGTGAGCTGCGAGATATCTGCAATGATGTGTTGGTGGGTATATACTTCCATTATAATGTAATAAATATTTTTTAGATAAAATTTTTTGGAGATCAATGGATGGTGTTGCATGATTGATATAAATTAAACCAAAATTTCATTTAGGCCAAAAGTATACTTTGGCCATCCACATTTCACAGCTGTTTATGTGACATCATTTTTATCACCAGAAAGGGCCCACAGACATCAGTGGACAGTAAATGCATAACATAGAAAATTAAGTACATCTAGCAGCTCCTGATTTAGTGTTTTCTAGAGTCTCTAGATGTTTACAAAAAATTGGCTCCAAATTCATCACTGTATTTGCTGTGATTTTTTTTTGAGGGGTCACTTAATAATGTGCACTTGAAAATGCAAAACGTTCCAACCATGTTCAAAAATTTCTATTGAGAATTGCCTAAAACTGGATGTTGACAAAAAAAGTAATAATTTTCAGTAGGTGAAAATTCAATGCATCCCTAAAGAGAAAAACAACCAAAAATATAAAAAAAGGCTATGCTTCATGCACTGCCCAGCATTGTCAGCATGCTAGTTTCCTTCTTCCTCCAGCTGTAGTCATGGATGCGAAAAGCGCTGCTCTATGAAATCCATTTATTTCAATGGTTTGTGTCGTGCAAGGGTATATAACAATATACCCAATAACTTGCACTTACATTTCAAAATAGCTCAATATTCCACTCTGTGGATATTCTGCTCATTTACATTTACTTATCTATTCTTGAACCACACATGCTCACCGGAAAAGCTCCATCTGCTTAAATAATGTGCAGTAGACAGGACATTTTTATGTAGTATAATTGTTTCTGCTGTTTGCAGTAGTGCTGCTGTGATGTCATAGTAACACAAAAAAAAAAAAATTAAGCCTCTCCACTCTTCACTAATAATCACAATAAACTGATTATTTTTTTGGCTTGTGTGTTTTTTAAAATCAGCAAGAAAATCATTCAAGTTACTGAGTTAAATTTATAAACAAAATGACTTTATACTTTTTAATAAAACACTAAATAATTATTACAAAGCATTTTGTCAAGTGCATCCAGAATTTTTGATTTTGGTGCAGAATTTTCATTTCGGTGCATCCCTAATTATGCGTGGATTTTTTAATGATGTACACTTTCTCCATAGACCACATATGTGCATTACACATAGCATAGTAGAGATTATGTCCTCTTTTCTGATGGAACAGCAGCCCAGTTTTGGCTCTCGCTGGAGACGAGGGTGTCTATATTAAGGGGAGCATGCACAGTCTTGCACAAGGACAGTCACCGACTCATTATTTTTATATCCAGTGTGTGTAGTGATGAGTCCAATTAGAAGTTGTGCAGTTTGCATTTTATAACCTTTTTCTATAAGCCTTGATAAATTGATATGGCATAAAGGAGAAGTGTTTCCTGATAGATCTTTCCCACAGAAGGAGGTGTTTATTTATATAATCAAATCATGGCTCTGGCTGTGTCTTTTACCTTGTTCACAGAGAGTCGAGATGATCAAAGTTCAGCTGTGTGTTTGTGTGTGTGTGTGTGTGAAGGTGCAATTTAGTAACGCTGGTTGAATGGCTGCTGGGTAATATAGTGAGCTCTACAGTTCCTCATTCTCAGTGTTTGTGCTACTGGGGAAATAATTCAGGCTCATCTATTCAGACACCTTGTTTCTTTAAATAAATGCAATAATGTTTAATGTTGCCTGAAGGAGGTTTGTTCCAAAAATGAAAGCAGTGTTATTTTTATTCTTTTAGGCCAAACTGAAATGGTAGCATGAGGCATTTATTTTACATCAGAAAAGGTGAAATATATTCATAGAGAAGATCTTAGTTAATTAATATGAGACCCAGTTTTATAAGTGATTCATAGACAATAGGTAACAGTATTGCAAGATTCACTGATGGCGTATTTATACTGTATTTATGTCATTATGGTATATTTAAAAAATATTAGATTTGACAAAATTGTCAATATTAAACCTTTTTTTTTTTTTGGAAATAAATTTATTGGGTAAATGTGTAAATGCTAGCTTCCTCTATTTTTATGCATGCCACCAATTTAACCCTTTAATGCACAAGGTCTAAAATGTTCCAAATTCATTTCTGTTATTTTAATTAAGGCTGAGTTTTTTTTAAAGTATTTTCCCTAATTTCTGTTAGTAAATATTATTACAAACATTAATTAAATATCTTATTTTTGATCTCCACAAGGCATAATATTTTTTAAGTTGTCATATTTATACATAAATTCTACACATATGGGGTCAAATATTGGAACCTTTGTTCATTCAATGTTCATTCTTAAATAAATGACAACATTTTATTTTAAAAAGAAAGGAACAATAATACTGAATGATGAAATTAACTTGTTGCAAAAACAGAAAAATTTTTTGATCACTTTAGATAGACACATTGTGTGCCTCGGAGGATTAATAATACTGTTAAACATAATCTTTTCAAAATGAATATTCCTTTCATACTGTACATATGAATGTTGCAATGCCTACATTCACTTATAACATTCACAAAAACATTGATTTTAATTTCTTAGTGTTTGTTTTTAATGCATTTAGGCAATGCGGTATAAAATATCACAAATGTAAGTCACAATGTAATGAATACAGCACAACCATAGGGGTACTATTGAGTAATTGAACTCATGTTACTTGACTCACAAGTTGAGTGGGAAAGCAAGTGAATGAAAATGATGTGGATGGCAGCTACTATTTAGATCATAATCTGTGTGTTTTGGTACAACGCAGCAGAGTGTGAATACCTTGTTTTGGTTGGCTTTCTCAAAACACATCCCATAATGATCACATGTTAGCCCAGCAGGAGGAGAGTAGCTGGTCTTTTGTGGCAGTCTGAAGGCACATAAAACATTTTAAACATTTGAAAGTTTACACCTGTATATTGTTATCTACTTGTGATTGGATTGACACACCTCTTAAAGGGACAGTTCACCCAAAAATGAACATCTTTACATTCGCATTTTTCAGTTTATTTTTCTATTGAACACAGAAGAAGACTGTTGAAAACCGGCAGCAATTGACATAGTAGGAAAACAAATATTATGGAAGTCCTGAAATACTACTATGTCTGGAAATAATGCTATGGCTACCGGTTTGCAACAATATTTAAATTATATTCTTTTGCATTCAAGTTACCTGAGTAAAAGTGAATACATGATGACAGAATTTACGTTTTTGGTGTGAACTATCCTTTAATTACCTGGAAGTCAGAAAAAAAGATTAAATAATGACATTTTGATGGGGGAAAATATTTAAAATGCATTTAAAAAAGGTGGTGAATTTCCATTTTGTTCTACTTTAATATCTAAATTTTGATTCTATACACATTGGCTTATCAGATTCAGGCGAAACGTTGAAGTAAAAACAAAGAGCTTCCTGCAGAAAGAGAAAGTATTCCCTGAATTTCCTTCTGGTAAATCGGTGGGTCAGTTATAAGTGGATTTTCAGCAGTCCAGTCTAAACCCATGTGAGGGGTAAAGTGTGTTTGTGCAGTGAGTCATGAACAGTTTGAGCGAGAACTGGAGCTTGATTTCCCAGCTCGTGTGTTTGTGACGGCTGAGGGTGTGTCTGTGACTCATCGCACTGTTGAATCTGCCCGCGGATCAAGGTTGTTCCACACACCCCCACCTGTCCAGACACACTGCCACATGCTGCCAGCTCTCATACACTCAGCAGGGAAGATGAAGGAGAGCCAAGCACTTTCTGCATTTAGCATTGATTTATATTTGTTGAACATCAGGGGAATGTACACAAAATCATTCGCCTGCATGTGATCAACAACTAAACATATTTAGAGCCTGACAGTAATTTTCTTAAAAATGTATTGGCATAATTTCTAAAAAAAAAGAAGCCGTTTTAGACACAAATTCCTTCTGGTAAAACAGTAATACTGTGAAATATTATTTAGTTTTTTAAAATAGCTGTTTTCTATGCAAATATGTTTTTTAAATTTCATCATATTCCTGTGATTTCAGCAGCCAGCACTACAGTCTTCAATGTCACATAATCCTTTAGAAATCATTTTGATATGCTGACTTGGTAATTTAAGAAACATTTATTATTATTAGTGCACTATTATGTTGATAACAGAAAACTTAAAACTTTTTTTAGTGTATAGAAAGTTCAATAGAAATAGTACCTTTTACATACAATATAAAGGTTGTTATTGTCACATTTGATGGGTTCTTGTGGAATTCTTATTTTTCACTATTAATCCAAATAAAGAGATCGTTGATGAGAACTATTTTATGTGCTTTGCAGCTTTAAAAGCTGTTAGATTTTAGGTCAGAAGCAGGATTCTGGGATAGCACTGACCTTTTTTTTCTGGATTGGTCATCCACGACTGGCATCTCTGTGCTGAGAATTCTTGACAAGTGTGAAAAATGAAAAAAAAAAATGCTCTGGCAGGCCTTTTTTCTCAGGCAAGCATGAAGAAACAGGCCCTCATGCCGGAGAATGTTTCTGACGCTTTTGCTTTTAGCTGCCTTTACTCTATTAAAACATGATTTAAAGGCATTTCTTAAAAAAGAGGGCTTAACCAAAAATGTAAATTCTGTAATTTTTACTCATGTTCTAAACCTTTATGGTGACAAAAATGACCACAAAAGAAAGTTAATTAAGAAATATGAGGGTGAGTAAATGATGAGAGATAATGTTTATTTTGTGAACTGTCTCTTTAATTATGCAAATAGCATGAAATGTTGGACTATCCTAGATTTGAGCTGATATGTTTCATGGTGATTTATGTTTTTTTTTTTATTTGTGAGGCAGAGGCACGGATGCAGATTTCAGTGAAGTGTAGGAGGATGAAAAGAAATATTCAACTCTTGATGGTGCATTTCTGACCTGCCATTAAGATGATTTGTCATTAATCCTATCATAAGTGGACGACATTACAAATGGGCTTCAAAAGTGTCTAAAACCTACAATAGTTTATGCACATTTAGTCACTTACAGATGTTGTTGGATATACGCTACAACCTCATGTGAGTGTTATGGGATGTGTTGTGCAATAAAATAAGATGTTCATACTTTGCTGCATTGTACCAAAACACATGGATCATGATTGAAACTGTATAGTTTCCTTCCATATTCTTTTTAATTAGCTTCCTAATTTAAAATTCCGACTAGTTTGTAAGCCTTATAGCATAGGTTTGTTTAATCATTAGTATGTATGCACTATATATATATACTGGGTTTCTATCTTAACGTCAAGCAAATCTTTTCAAAGTTAGCAAAATAATAATATTAATGAGGTAAATGTAAATTTGGTGTGTTTCCATCAGGTTGTTCATGTGGCTGGTGGTGGTCACATTGGTTTAATGTACACTATTTCAGAATTTTTCTTGGCACATGCATTCACATCTACCATTATTCACATGAACTCTTTGTCCGTCAAGGCAAAATTCTCCTAAAGCGAGCGCTTAAATTTTTTTTTGTAATTTCAGGAAATCTTTTCCTGAATTCACTTGATGCGCTACTTTAAAATGTGCATTACTGCACAGTGATAGAAACATAGCTACAGAGTGTAAAATTGATGTAGAATGGGACAAAATTAAATTTACAAAATCTGAGCACTCATGAACTGCTTTTTCTCGATTAGGCCAGCCGGTTCTAAGAACAGTCAGTTACGGTTCCAGTTGTATTTCTACAAAATGATACAACACAGCACAAATAGAAACTTGCCTTGATGCCAGTTTCTCCATAGCTGGTTATGCAATAGTGTTATTTTATGTCTATTATTTAATGAAGTAAATATCAGATAAAAAAAAATAAATATGTGATTATTGTTCATATAGCTGTTTACAATACACTTGTACACAGCTATATTGACAATGACCGACGCATTTGTATAACATTCCAAAGAGCTTATAATCAGCACCATCATGGAAAATGAAACTTTTTTCATCTTAACTGGACCAGAATGGCATGGAATAAAATTGTTAAGCAAAGAGAACCATTCACCTCAATAGTGGAAAAAAGGCTATGACCACAAGAGACACTAGTTTAAGACTTAATGCAGACTATGATCAAATCCCTGATAATCTATAGTTGCGTTTCAAATGGCACACTATGCACTTATGAACCTGTACACTCAACCATGTAGTGTATGAGTTTAGTGTCCTCCAACGCCTAACTTTTTTTACTAAACCAAAATTCAAACTGTTTAATGGTTGCCAAATAAGTGAATTAAATGACCAAACTACCAAATAGTACCTGTTACGAGTACAACTTCATTCACCTTCTGGAGGAGGCAGCATAATTATTCACGTTGAAGAATTTGTCTTGCACAAACCAAAATAAAAGTAATCCAACTTCATGCCAAATAGCTCCGCTGTGGCCATTGAGTGCGTGAAGTGAAGTGTCGATTCACACTTATAAACAGTTGAATAAGTGCATCATCTGGGTATTTAAAATGCACTGTATTTAAACTTTCAGTGTAAATGCATTACTTATGCTATTTATTCGACAAAATGGCGTAGAATAGTGCATAAATATGCGGTTTGGGACAGAGCTTATGTTTATAGCAGGTGGAAACAGGGCTACAGTGAGATAAGGAGCTGTGATGTTGTGTTGGCTGTTCTGTGCTAATCTTTCTCATCCTTGGTGTGGTGGCTAATCTGGTATTTAGCCGTGCCTTAAATCTGCTGCTTTCACTGACACAGATTACTGCTGAAATAGTCTTAGACTGGAAGACGGAACTCCAATGTTAGGGGCCAGTCTCTGAGACCCAGATTAAGCTTAATCCTGGACTAAAGTGAAGTTTGGAGGAAAAATCCCATAACATTCTTCAATTCAGTGTGGAAACGGCACTAACAGAAGGATGAGCTGATATTTAGCCTTTATTTAAGGTCATTCACCTGATGCTTAATGAGATTTTTAGGGCCTAAAGAAGTGACATAATGAAAGAGTGTAAATATGACCTAGATCTTCAGAATTGTTTGTTTAAAAAAATAGACATTTATTTTTTATATTTTTATTACATTTCAGACAATCACAGTACATTTAAGTCTGTGTTTCACACCTAGAGAGCAGTTATTGAGTTAAATTATTAAGCAACTTAAATCTTTAGTTTTATTCATCCAGTATTATTATTTCTCTGTTACTAAAATTCCAAATGTCACAGTACTGCTGAGATTTATACGTTTATACTTGAAATAATAAACACTGATGTCTTGGGTTGCAATTAAAAATGTATTTGTCGGTGCATAATTTGTTGAAAAGATCTCTTAAAATCTGTTTCATCCAGTAATGAGCTATTACTATTAGCTATTACCAAACTATAATTTTTTTCAAATCTTAATTTAAATTATATTATCATCATATAAAACTGAGTGCAGCAAAATAAATAGTTCAGAACAACTAGTAAATTCATTTTAAACAAACAAGAAAAGCATTTATATTAAAAAAACTCAGAATCATACGCTCTACTATGTACTAAACAAAGGCAGACTTTTTATCTTAATTTTTAAATTATATTTTAGCATATATGCACTTTTGTTTCAGGGTAATTCAGTGCACAGTGTCTTTTTATATATTAAGTCTGATTTAGTTGCTCACAGACACGCAAACTAGAGAGATTCATTTTCATCCAGTATCTGAGCCTTTTCTCTTCAAAGGTTAAACAGAGATACAAATACTGCTACTCGGGTAACAAAATTTGTGTTTACAGACTCTTATGTACATGTAAAAACTGAACCCGCACTTTTGGTTAATTTCTTTCATTTGTTTTTTTATTTTTTTTATAGGAGCTTCTGAACAAATATTTAATTGAGAATTCCTCAAATCCCGAGAGCAAAGTCTTCTACCTGAAGATGAAGGGTGACTACTACAGATACCTGGCTGAAGTGGCCGCAGGAGACGACAAGAAAGGTAAGAATGCATGGCTGCTGGTTTTGTGGGATTTACAGATATGTTTCTGTGAAATGGAGGACTGGACTTTCCTTAGTATGATGTAACTGGAAACATCTAAACAAGGGGAAGTTTGTCTCATGTCGGAGTATAGGCTGATCATTATCTGCTCACTACAGATACTCTTTCTGATTTCATCAAGTGAGATTTGTAGGTCGCAACAGTAAGGATTCTTTTTATACCAGTGTATATATTTTTACATGTGTAAAGTCAAATATCTGTTATAGCAGTATTTATAATTACTTATAATATATTTTTAATTTATTATTAAATTATTATAATACTTATTATTATTTCTTTTTTAAACATTTCCCAAATTATGTTTAACAGAGCAGGGATTTTTTTTTCACAGTATTTCCTTTTTTTTACTATTTTAAGGTCATTAGGGCATATTATTAGCCCTCTTAAGCTATTTTTTTCCAATTGTCTACAGAACAAACTTTGTATATACGATGATTATCCTAATTACCCTAACTTGCCTAAATAACCTAATTAACCTAGTTAAGCCTTTAAATGTCACAAGCTGAATAGTAGTGTCTTAAAAATATCTAGTAAAATAGTATGTACTGTCATCATGGCAAAGATAAAAGAAATCAGTTATTAGAAATTAAGTTTTTAATTATCTCAAATAGATATGTTGTTTTTTTTTATAGGTACTGTATATATTTAATGTACGGCTGGGACAATAAATCAGTTTATTCAAATTGTTATTCATGAATCAGTTCTTAGATTTTTGGAGTGTGTCGCGATTCTCTGGAATCGATTCTGAGCTTAGTTTTTCCCAGCAATTGGTGCTCTAGGCTAGTTTTTAAATCATAAACTTTTGTGAACACAAAGAAAAGTGCTTGCGCATTCGGTCATGTACTGTACTTGCACACAGCTCACTATGAACACTCTTGTATTTCGTCTAAACATTTTCATTAAATCATTAACTTTATTAACAATTGATTTTTACTTTCAAGTGGTATGTGTGAGGAGTGGCAGAGTGTGGCTGTTGGTTAAGCATACAGCGCCATCTTGTGGTAAAAGCCAAGCTATCTATTCAAAAGAGATACACAATGCAATCAGTAAATTGCAGCATCGATTTATTGTCGCAGCCCTAATTTAATGTTTTCACACAGCATCTCAAACCAAAAATATGAGCCAGAGTTTTTTTTTTTTTTTTTTTTACACTTTTATCCATGGTGCTTTGCACGTTGATGTGCATACTCACATTAACACCCTTTGTTTAGTCACAAGATGTTAAATGTCGGTCCTGGTTTGCACAAATCTTTAAAACCTTAAATTAACCTTAAGAAAGCTTACAGAAACCCTGCTTTGTGCAAGAAACATGTTCATGTCATATATCATTTATAGCGCTGGGCAAATATTAATTGCTCTTAATCACATCCAAAATAAAAGTTTTTGACATAATATATATATAAATATATATATATATATAATACACACATATATTTATTATGAATATGTGATACACACACAAACAGAAATAAATATAAATAAACATTTTCTCAAATATATGCATGCTTGTGTGTATTTATATATACATAATAAATATACACGCGATTCATTTTTGGCTGGCACTAATTATTTGTATGTATTACATTTCGTTAATGACAATAAATAGTTGTAAAAGGTACAAATTATAAAGCTAATCTAATGCAACTCCAATCAAATTACTTCAACAAACATGCAAAACATCACTTATTAAACACTTTCAAAATATGATCGATTTTTGTACAAATATTGAACAAGCTAGATAATGTAAGTTAAGTCACATTATAAGAACAACAACAAAATAAATGTAAGATACAACACAAAGCAATGTACAACACTTAACAGTAGTTAGTACAACACTTAACAGCTCCTCTAGCCTCAAACAACCCCTTACTGTTGACATCATTGTACTTGATATGCATTACATACCTAACAAAGCCATTTTTTTTCTTTCCAGCAACCATAGAGAACTCTCAGGATGCTTACCAGAAAGCATTTGATATCAGCAAGACAGAGATGCAGCCCACACACCCCATTCGTCTGGGTCTCGCTCTCAACTTCTCGGTCTTCTTCTACGAGATCCTCAACTCTCCAGAAAAGGCCTGCTCTCTTGCTAAACAGGTACGTTCCTGATGACCGTGCTTGCTGTCCCCTATGGAGGCAGACATGTTTTATTTTTAACCACAAGTGTTTTTCGTTCAAATGTAGGCATTCGACGAGGCCATAGCAGAGCTGGATACTCTGAATGAAGAGTCCTATAAAGACAGCACTCTTATCATGCAGCTACTGAGAGACAACCTCACAGTGAGTCACAGCACACATTTATACTTTTACACAGGCACTTCTGAGAGCAAACGTAGCCAGATGGTGATTTAATGGAGTGGTGGTGTGATGTGCTGTGGAACTGCAAAAGCAAAAGGGTTTAAAAATGCAGTTTAATATATCAGTTGTGGAGAAAAATGGCCATAGTTTTCATTGTTAGCATTACTTTTATTATTGAAACAATTGGATTAATGAAATGTTTGTTTTTTGACTGAAATAAGCTGAAGTTAACTTAAAATGACTTCATGAAAACAGAAACTGATTTTTTGGTGAATTCAAATAAGTCTGAAATAAAATATAAGTGCTGGATGAAAAACAAACCTGTCACTTGGAATAAGTTGCAGTACTAAAACAAATTAAATAAAACTGAAATAAACATTTTTATTGAATGGAAAACAGCCTATTTGTCATATATTTTAGTTTTTTTTGTAAATAATTTCTATTTAAGTTTTATTCAGTTAACTAAAAGTTTCTATTTCAGTCCTAGATTTAAATTATTAATTATAGTACATCAACATATTTCTGTCATATTTAAAGCTGTAAAATTGCTGAAATAAAACTAAAATAAAGCTGAAATAAAATAAAAACTACCAAACTAAATGAAATAATATGGAAAGCTAAAATTACAAACCAAAAAATGGTCATATTAAAATAAAGATTAGATTAAATAGAAATATTGGAACTAACTAAAATACTTACTTATTCCCAGGGCCATTTATATGGAACTTGATATTTAGCCACACCATATTGGTGTTTTGTAACATCTAGTTTTTATGAGGTGAGTTGTTAGCCCAACGCTCAACCTGGAGGACCAGGACATACACATATACACTACAGACAATTTAGCTTACCCAATTCACATACAGCACATGTCTTTGGACTGTGGGGGAAACCAGAGCACCTGGAGGAAACCCATGTGAACACAGGAAGAACATGCAAACTTCACACAGAAATGCCAACTGACCCAGCCAGGGCTCGAACCAGTGACCTTCTTGCTGTGAGGCAACAGTGCTAACCACTGCGCCACCGTGTCACCTTACTAACTAAAATAACTAAATTAAATTGAATAAATGAAAGCACTTAAATTACTAAATGAAAAGTCTGCCCATTGTTTTAATCAAATAATCTAAAATAAAATAGAAATATTTGACAGTAAACCAAACCAAATGAAGTGAAAGTTACTTAAAAATATCTATTTAACAATGAGAAATGAAACAAAAAATAGAAACAGAAAAAAGAAAAAAAAATTAAAAATCAAGGAGAATAAAATGACAAAATGAATTAAAACGTTAGATGATAAAAAGCTAAAATAAGAAATATGGAATGAAAAACAAACTAAGTGACAATGGCTAAAATAAGATGAAGTAATAAAATTAGGAACTAAAATAGAAATAAGCTATATTAGGAATATGTTTAACAAATAAACCTGAAAATATTTTAATAATATATATATATATATATAGTACTAGATAGCTATGCTCAGAGTGTGTTCTGACCTCATCAAATAATTATTATTTTTTGTTCTCCTCCACCAGTTATGGACATCTGACAACGCACCGGATGAGGGAGAAGGAGGCGAGGGAGGAGAGAACTAAACACTCGCTCCTTCAACAACGAAAAACAACCTTTTTACACATCTCCATTCCTTCTCACTCCATGTCTGAATTCCTCCAGTAAAGATCAAACACATGATTAATAATGAAGAGCTGTTTATGAAAAAAAGAAAAAAATCATTTAGTCTTTTCACAGTGCAGCTTCTGGACAAGAAAAGAAAGATATTCGGGGAGAAACCCTTGTTCTCTTAGTCGGTTTGTCTTGGCCTTCCATAATGTGCAGTTTCTGCTGTAGTAAAAAAACAAGTATGACTAGTGTCATTTTATACAAGCGTATAATCTTAAAGTGATAGTTAACGGAAAAGAAATAAATTAATGAATAAATAAATAAAAAATAAGGACATGCATTTCATCACAGGTAAGTCTGAGACTAAAAAGAAGAAGAATAATAATTGCAGGGATATTAAAGCATTTAGTTAACACCTACTGTATGTTGTACTTTAACACTCTTTACCCGTCTCACCTCAGCACTACCGTGGGTTGTGCACGTCCACTGAAAACCAGTGGTCAGTCACGCTTTAGATAGTTCGATATGGAAATTAAATTATAAACAAAAGAAAAGAGAAAAAAAGGAAGACGACACTTGTTTGAAATGGTGTACGTTTCAAATCGCATTTCAGATTTTACTTGGAAATATTAGCTAATCTGCAGTGGTTATGTAGTGTCTGACGGTCCTCCGGTTTAATAATATATTTAGTTTTCGTTTTTTTTCACTTGATTTTGGCCTGTTAAGTGTTCCGTTTGCTTTTAATTTATGGACATCGAGATCATCCATAGACGTTAAAACCATTTGTAAGACAACTTAGGGCATCTTTTGATTTGATCTTGTTTTTAGTAATGCTACGTTCAAAGTGAACCTGTCGAGTTAGCGGTTCCCCACTAGCATGCAGACCAATTCTGACACGATCTGTGGCACGGTTTATTTGCTGATGGTCAGGTTTAAGTGAATAAGATTACACGTCACGCTCTCGCTGGGAACTGGAGAAAAGCGGGAACGAGTGAGTTTGTGTTGTTGACTTAAAAACATTGCAGTGCCACCTTGCTAATATTGGAGTTGTGTTTGTAATGCTTTGTGCGCAGGTGTGTGTGGTTGTCCAGAGAGTGTCATTATAGATTGGACCACTATTATTATGTTTCATTTCTCCTTTTTGTCTTTTTTTTCTATTGTGTATGTGGTTGATTTTTTTTTTCTTCTCTTTCTCTCTCTTTTTTAAATTTCCCATGGATTTTAGTCTCACAAAAGCCTTGTGAAAATGTTTTATGCCCTATGTATGTTATGTAACATGCTTAAAAATTACATTTTATAAACCAATTTTATGGCTTGTGTGTTTTTTTTCTCTTTCTGTTTCTTCCCTTCCTTTAATATTGACTTGTGGTAGTTATATTGGAGACCCGGATTATATATTGTAGTCTGTATATTTGTATCTCAGTAATTGTAATGAGTTATTAATAATTTCCATTAAATTAGCTGAAATTAAATACACTTTTTGGATGAAAATGAACAAATAAAGTGGCAAAATGGCTGAGTAAAATGTAAAGCAAAACAATATTGAACATCACGATAAAGATGAAATAAAATAAAGTTTAAATGGATAGAAAATTAAAAATTTAAATACTTTGAAGTGCAAAAATGTGTAATTGTGAAACTAATAGGGAAAAACATTCCTTTGCTGAAACAAACACTGGATAAGAAAAAAATAAACGAAAACATGACAAACTGAAATACTAAAATTAAATAAAGCTACAAATTTGAACATTGGATGAAAAACTGAAATGAAAATATGATTAAACTATGTTGAAATATAAAAAATAATGAATAAAACTAAATACTGAAAAGGAGAATTGTTATTAAAACATAAACCTTACTGACATTACTATAAAATAAGCCTTAAACGGAAATTGAAATATAAACTAGAAACATATTTAACAATTAGAAATTTATATTTACATTGAACTAAAAATATCTTGGGCCTCATGGTGGCGCAGTGGGTAGCACGATCGCCTCACAGCAAGAAGGTCGCTGGTTCGAGCCCCAGCTGGGTCAGTTGGCATTTCTGTGTGGAGTTTGCATGCTCTCCCCGTGTTGGAGTGGGTTTCCTCCGGGTTCTCCGGTTTCCCCCACAAGTCCAAAGACATGCGGTATAGGTGAATTGGGTAAGCTAAATTGTCCGTAGTGTATGTGTGTGAATGAGTGTGTATGGATGTTTCCCAGTGACGGGTTGCAGTTGGAAGGGCATCCGCTGCGTATAACATGGATAAGTTGGTGGTTCATTCTGCTGTGGTGACCCCAGATTAATAAAGGGACTAAGCGGAAAAGAAAATGAATGAATGAGTAAAAATATCTTTAACAATTGTAAAAAACAAACAAAAAAAGTCTGTACATGAATGTGATTTTCTTGTATCTTGTAGGATTATGTAGCTATAAATTTATTTATTTACGTTTGTATACAGTTTTACTGGTTTTTAAATAATTAAGTATTTTTACTAAACTTTGCTTTGCCCATATAGTCTAGCAATAATATTTATTTTCCGAAAGAAATAAGCAGACCTACAGTGATATTAACCACAGCTCCCTCAGTTGGCTGTTGGAGAAATCTTTTTTGAATAAAAATCTTTTTGGCAAAGAATTCTTCATTCTTCTAAGCCAAATTTGGCAGTAAACTTTGAAGATGACTTCCATATTCAGTTGCTTTGAAATAAACATGTGCAGAAAGGATGGAAGAAATTTTTCATTTTAGTTGTTTCAGATTCTAAAATGACTTTTATTTTGAAATGTTTTTCAACGACGACCAGGAAGTACAAAATACGTCATTTCAAAGCGTTGATTTCACGTCCACTCTGCATTGGATTTATAATGTTTAATAAAAAGCCGCGCAGAAATTTCAGGCAAAGGAAAAATGAATCCAGTGATGAAGACGACAATGAGAAACTCGCTGCTGGTGAAGGTGGAAAAGATGCAGATTCAAAGGCAGATTTACCCTCAAAAGCAGGGATTTCAAGCAGTTCACGAGAAGCTCGAGAGTGTGACTCGAGTGATGCAGAGGAGGCTTCAGTTTCTGCACTGCAGCCCAAAGACAGAAAACTGCACACAGACAGCAAAACACTCAGCTTCTCCGATGATAAAGACTGTGAGTATCACACTATAGCCACGCTTTTGATAAATGTTTGTGTCTTAAGACAAAACACTGCAGGTGAATCGGGTAAAAATGCATCACAATTATTTATTAGTTGATTGATTACATTAGATAGTTAGCCCAAAAAGGTCAATTCTTAATTATAATTGAACCAAATTAAATATTTAGAAAACAGATGAAAACCTGTAATCATAGACTTTTATAGTAGGAAAAACAACTGATGCTATAGAAGTCAGGTTTACAGCTTTCTTCAAAATATCCTATTTATATCTTATGTCTCGTTTGAAACAAATAAAGAGAGTAAATGATGATAGAATTTTCGATTTTGGGTGAATTGTCCCTTTAAGAAATACACAACTAAAACACTAAATGTTAAATGAGAGTTAAATGTTTTGTTGAGGAGATTTGGGGTATCCACAATCTAATAAATATTGCCAATATCACCGATCACCTGAACCAGGACCCTCTCTTCTCTCCACCACACCGCATGACAACCTCAACATATTATGCAATTCTGATTGTGCCTCACACAGGTGAGTGGGCTTGACAAACCACCTGTAGAAAACACACTCTTTCATCTCTCTGACACTTTAACCGACACTTGCACCAGTTTTGTACATTTGCACCAGACACTTTTATTTAAATTTTTTTTTTTTTTTTTTTTTTTTTTTTTTACAATCACTCCATATCTATAAACAACATGACAACCTCAAAACATTATGCAATTCTGAGTGTGCTCACACAGGTTAGTGAGCTTGACAAAACCACCTGTAGAAACACTTCTCTCCATATAAAACACTCCCTACTTTATCACTTAATTCTCCAAGCACTAACAGTTACTTTGTATAATAAGCACTTCGTGTGTGTATTGGCTCGTCTTGTTGAATCTCTGAATGCCTCCTCAATTGTAAGTCGCTTTGGACAAAAGTGTCTGCTAAATGCAAATGAAAAGCCCAAAAACTCACATTTTAGAGTTGCATGAATAAACAGTGTTTTTGCCTACAGTGTCTCACATTAACAATGAAATTGAACTCTTACAGCCACAGAAGGAGGTTTTCAAGTGAAACGTTCAGTCAACAGAGAAGTTTTGTTCCAAGCGCGGAAAAAAGAGGATTCTCCTGCACCAGTAACAAGTTCTCAAGGTGTGTGTTTTATTTTACGTCAACTGTAATAACTACAATAGTTCTCTACATTTATTTATCAGTGAGTGTTTTGATTCTTCATATGTTTTCAGGGAAGAAGAAGAGTAAGGATGCTAGTCTCTCTGACAGTGATTCTGATGCCTCGGCTGAAGACATTCCTCCTGACAGTGAGGAAGAAACCTCTTCCACCATGTCAAGTTCCTCCGCTTCTTCACTACCACAACGAGGTAACTAAACCTAAAGACTACAACTAAACCTACATAATTTTCCCCTAATACTATAACCACAACTTTTTATTTCATATAAATAAATGTAATAAATATTAGATTTGGTTTCCATATTTGTTGTTTTTAATATCATCATTACTTTGTTGAACTTTGAGAGAATTTCATAGCAATAATAATTTCAAAATGATGAAAAAAGTATTTTTGTTTAAAGTAGTATAAATATAGAAAAAAGTATTGTTTTTTCATTAATACAAATTTTAAAGTTAAACTGGATTAAAAAATTGTGCCATTGATCTGTGTGAATCCATATAAAAGGTTCTATTAATGTTATGTTGTTTGAAAATAATATTGTTTTTAGGTAATTCTAGAGGAAAACTATTTTACAATCCTGTGGATTGAATCCTTGATTTTGTTATTCATTCTTTAAAATGTTCAAAGCAATATTTGTCTGAATTGTCACTATTTTGATATACAATAATGTAAATATTGAAAGAAAATAGTTTTGAACAATAGATCATTTAAAGTAAAAATAGAGCAAGTGTATTCAATGTTAGTAAGATGTGGTAACAAATCTTAAAGACAAAATAATTAGCTCTCATCTGATATTTTAATTATTTTTCAAATATTTCCCAAGTGATGTTTAACAGACCAAGGAGTTTTGTTTTTTACTGTATTTTCTATAATATTTTTTGTCAGGAGAAAGTCTTATTTCTTTTACTTTGGCCTTTTTAAGGTCAATATTATTAGCCCTCTTAAAGATAAAGCACTTGTCCAATGACTTTCCTGATTAACCTAATCTAGTTAAGCCTTTAAATTGCACTTTAAGATGAATACTAATATCTTGCAAAATATTATGTACTGGCATCATGGCAAAGACAAAATAAATTAGTTATTAGAAATGAGTTAAAACTATCATGTTTAAAAATGTGTTGGAAAAAAAATGCTGTTAAATAGCACAAAAAGAGTTCAAAAAGGGCTAATATTTGTTCTTCAAAATGTCAAATCTAAATTTCTTCAGCTGTATATTATGGCAACATACTGTATATTATGTTGTAATAACTTGGATGGATGTAAAGTAGTAGTAGGAAACCTCCCAAACAAAATTAGGAACATTTAAAATGTTAAATTATTGTCACTTTACTTTTTTTGTTGTTGAAAAATTAACAAAGATCACAAGTTCTCTCAAGTATGAAAATTCTGTTATTTCTTATGTTGTTTGTGTTACACTATTGCTTAAATATAAATGCACTTGTTACCGTCATTATTTGTCCAGTCATCATTCCTGATGCGAGAAAGATTCATGCTGCCAAAGAGAAAAGGAGACAAGCCAGAGCCCAGCAAGATTACATCTCTCTGGATTCACCTCGAACTCCTGGAAGCTTGAAGGAGGACGAGAAGAGCGATGAAGAACAAGACAGCGACAATGATCTGGACGATCACGAGCGCAGAATTGAGTTTGCACCCAAACCCAAAACTCTTAGAGAGAGAATGGCTGAGAAGATGGGTGAGAAACATGCACTATTTGCTTATGATAGAACATTAAAATTGGATGGGATATACAAAACATTTGCTGTGTTTGTGTTCTGTAGGGAGTGATAGTGAGGAGAGCTTTTCTGATAGCCAGGAGGAGGAAGAGCAGCAGATGTGGGAAGAACAACAGATTGGAAAAGGAGTCAAAAGGCACCAAGTGAGACGTTCTTATTGTGACATTTGATAACATTCAGTATTCAATATCTCGATATTTACTTTCTTCTTATTACGCTTTGCTTTTATAGTGTTTCAAAGACCTTTCCTTGTATTCTCAGAAGGAATGGGATGCTCCAAAAGCAGCCCGACAGAAGAAAGTGGAAATCCCAGAAATGCTTCCAGTAGTCAGCATTGGTGTCATTAAGAAGAGAATCACTGGAAAGTAAGTTGCAAAATTGGATTTGTTTTATAAGTCCCTTAATGCGTTTGACACTTTCCACTTCGATTAGTGTGTAGTACAATAAAGATCGCAAAGTTGCAAAGCACTAAGTACACTCCAAATTCTCTTTATCAGTATACAGACAAGGCTTGAGTGTTCTCACAGATGGTTTGTTTAAGAAATAACAGAATATTCATACTTGAGAGAACTTTGTGATCTTTGTTAATTTTTCAACAAAAAAAGTAAAGTGACAATAATTTAACATTTTAAATGTTCCTAATTTTGTTTGGGAGGTTTCCTACTACTACTTTACATCCATCCAAGTTCTTACAACATAATATACAGCATGTTCCCATAATATACAGCTGAAGAAATTTAGATTTGACATTTTGAAGAACAAATATTAGCCCTCCTGTGAAATCTGAACTCTTTTTGTGCTATTTAACAGCATTTTTTCCAACACATTTTTAAACATGATAGTTTTAACTAATTTCTAATAACTAATTTCTTTTTTTCTTTGCCATGATGCCAGTACATAATATTTTACTAGTTATTTTGCAAGATATTAGTATTCATCTTAAAGTGCAATTTAAAAAAAAAAGAGAGAGAGAGAGAAAAAAGGCATAATAGGAACAATTTAAAGTTATAATAAATGAAAACACGACTTTTCAAACATTTGAACATTTGTTTTTTTTTAATTGTAATAATATTTAAAGGTCCCATGAAGTAAAATGAAAGTTTTTTAGATGTTAGTTTCAATCTGTTTGCTTAAAGGGGTGGTCCAGAGTGTATTTTTAAGGCTTGGTTGTGTTTATAAGATGCAAAGCAATGTGTGCTCATGCTTCATTTGTAAAAAAAAAAAAAATCACGTTATTTTTTTCATATACCTTACATTGATTATATACAGCTACTCAGCTAGTTCCTCCGAAAGGCCCGCCCTCAAGAGGCTCTAATTAGTCAGCTACTATAATGTGCTGTGATTCGTGGATCGGCTCCTGTCACCAGGAAATGCGTCATGCCCCTACAAGCATGCGCTTTTGCGCTGTGTAAACACTGTCAGTCAGAGTAGCTGTTAGCCGTATCAGTTTGACCCTGAATGAGACAGAAAATTGAGAGGACACAGCTGAACCTCACACCTGCTCTCTAAAATAAAATCTGACAAGTGTCTTTTACATATATTCGGAATAAGATTGTGTAAGTAATATGAAACGTTCACATATCTTTTGCAAGTTTGTTATTTGAGATGTAGAACGCAGGGAAAGCAGCTGCATAGAGAGACACTGCAGCGCTGGTGAAGATTGTGGTTGTTTACAGCGGTTTGATGGATAAATATGAATTTGTAGCTAAATTGCTAACGGTGCCAAACAGCATTTCCTGTTGTTTACATCCTTGTTTACGTCCTCGCTACAACATACTGTTAACGTTAGAAACTGTGCATGTAATAATCAATTTAAATAAATAAAAACACTTACAAGTTGTGGCTCACAATCCACAGCTTCGTCTATTATGGTTGGAGGAGTTTTTTTTTTGCCGAATCCAGCACTGAACTGGGAGGGATTCTGGAAGCTGTCCTTTGTCAAATGCTAGCTATATAGTTTTGATAATTCTCTGGAACATAATTAAAATTAAATTGTAAGCACTTCTCTCTTTGTGTCATGTCTCTTGGAAGCCCAAAGACAGAAACAGAATGAGCTCTGTGGAAATAGCAGCGATTGGATGGCATTTTAGCTTTCTCTGCTATAACATTACAGCGCCTCTGGCCACACCCCTTCGCTGCGCGGGGTGTATGCACATGGTGAATGAGCGTAACCTGAAGCGTTTGTGATCTCACTAACCCGGATTTTTTTTGTAGTCCCCAAACTTAGTTCGCTGTAGGCTTTGCTAAGCTAACTCTGTAAAAGCCAATGTCTCCCTGTGCATTGAACTTTTAGCATATTACATTCAGAGATGTTGTTTATGTTCACACAGCTACATTACACATCAACTAAAGTTTAAAATATGATATTGTAGTGGACCACCCCTTTTAAGGATATCTATTAGCTAGTGTGCTCAAAAACTGATATAAACATCCAAAGCTTGCAGTTTGTCACTTCTGCCTAAATGGATCAAAAAATTTTTTACGTCACCTCATAATTCAGTTTTTTTATCAAACCAATCATGACCAATCAAATGCTCCTTAGCGCCCCCTTCAAGACGATTGTTTGCTTTTCATTTGATGTGCTTAGCTCTGCCAGTGAAAGTGGTTGAGATCGTTATAAAGGGGAGGAGCTACTCTGTTCCACGCTCTGTTCATTTTTCCGTTGAGATTACATCAAACATTGAATTATAAAAAAAGCACATTTCAAAGCACTTCATGGGATTTTTAAGTTTTAATATTTTAATATTACTGACTCTTTTACTGTATCTTTGGTCAGTGCATACTTGGTTAGCGTAAAAAAAAACCTTGCCAACCAATCTCAGACCTTTGTGTGGTATTGTGCAGTTATAAATGTAAAAAGAGCATTAAAAAAAAAACAATCAACCGATTTGCTCCAGATTGGATTCGCTGAGGGAGGTGCACAGGGCACGGGAGGCAGAGCTAAGGAGGATGCAGCTGGATGTGGAAATGGCCAAAAGCTCTTTAGAGGGCCTTGAAAACAACAATGCAGATGAACAGCTCCGATTTTACCGTACCATGAACGTATTCTCACAGAACCTGCTGGAATGCCTGTCTGAGAAGGTAATTTTTGTCATTCAGTGTAATTCTATAAAGATCCTCCATATAAAATAATGCTCTAAAGTAGGTTTGTTTTATCTTTTAGATGGCTTTAATAAACTCGGTTGAGCTGGACATGCACAGTCTCTATATTGACCAGGCCGAGGCGCTGTTGAGTCAGAGAAGAGAAGCATTACAGGAAGAGTCCTCACAGATTCAGAAGTTAACTTGTAAGACTGCATCTGCATACAGCCTTCTAGTTGGATATAGTACAAATATTTTTATTGTCTTTCAAATCTGAACTCAAGACACACCACTTTAATGTGACTTCCTAATTTTTGAATTTCCTTTTGTGAGAGTTTATTATGCTTAGAAATATATAGTTTTTCTGTGTGTGTGTTTTTTGTTTTAATTTGTACAGCACTATGGTCAACCCTGAGTTGTTTTTAAAAGTGCTTCATAAATAAATATGAATGAATAGATGAGACTTCACATTTGAGGCCAATTTTTTGTACGATTATAATAATCATATCTTCCATCAATCACAGGACTGAACGCACCGTTATTCGTATGATATTGTTTATTTTGGTTGTCTCATAGATAACACTGATTCACACAGCAATGGTGACACAACCGGAGACTGCAGCCCTACTCAGCAGAGGTGAGATGGATTATTACGTCTGCACTTTCCCCATTACTGAATGTTATTGCTGTAAACACTGGATACACGAAGCCTTACATTATGAAACTCTACAGATTACAGCCTTTTTAGGCTCCGAGATGCTTATAATCTTTAAATTACAGTTGTCAAGGTCATTTATCACCAGTTTTTCAATTCTCTGTGTTTTTTTTTCGTGCCCAAGCTTGTCTGAAGATGACATTGGGTGTGTGCCGTGTGACTGGGAACCAACGGTCGAGCAGAAGGAGGAGATTGAAAGTAAAAGAGGTGGGAGGAGATTTAGGGAAGCACAAATAAAATGATTTTAACAGTGGTTTCAGAGATTAGAATAGAATTGCATCCAATACCTGTTTATAGTTCATATGAAAAATGTCACAGCATATTCTCTAATATAACTTGGCATATAACTCTATTTCAGATGCTCTGCTGAAAAAGGCACAGGAAGTGTTTGCAGATGTTCAAAATGAGTTCTGGGATGTAAAGAAAATCCTCTCCAGATTTGATGAGTGGCGCGTCTCTTTTAAAGACTCTTACAATAATGCCTACATTGGGCTGTGTCTCCCAAAACTCCTGGCACCCCTGATCCGACACCAGCTCATTGGCTGGAACCCTCTACAGGTGATCTAGGACTTGTGTATATAGATTGTAGTAGAATACAGAGAAGGGTATTTTACTATTGTGTAATATGATTTTGTGCTACATAAAAATTACAGAAAAGTGGTGTGATTGCAAGTGAAACAGTCTGCGTTTTTGGGCCATTGCCAGGGCCTGACAGAATCTGCGGACATTTTTTTTTTTTGCTATTTCTGCACATAATTTTGTATAAAAAAAAAAAAATCTGCGGAATGATTTTGGGAATATAGTAACTAAAACATATAATATTAAATAAAAATAAAACTATATACATTTTAAACTTTTACTTTAGGTTTACAATGCAAATTTAGTAAGATCCATTTGTTTAGTAAACAAAGCAAGTCTCTCACATAACATATCTACTAAAAGGCCTAAAATATTACTTTGCAAACTGTATTGTAATAAATCCTATAAACATCTGCATATTAGTCAAAAATGTTTCCCCACTTCCCTCATACATTTACATTCCCTAGATGCATTTATTTTTAATTATGTTTACAGGTTACAGCTTAGTTCTTACCACAGTTAAGTGCTGCAAAGTGGGCGTGGCAAGTTGACCTGAATAATTAAGCCATCCATATTTTTATAGGATAAGAACACACAGGCTCATGAATAATTTTGAAACATTGAGTCGCCACCAATGCATATACAAAACAAAAAATGTTATCTGTAAATAAAAATTGTGCAAAAACTAAATTATCAGGTTTATTAATATTTATTTATTAAAACAAACAGATATTAATACGCATACCTTTCACGAAAGGTCCTTAATTTTTTATAGCTGACTGTCATTGAATTCTTGCCACTCATGATATTCCTGATAGAATTTGTTTCCTGTAGGCAGAAAGTGAGGACTTTGAGGCATTGCCGTGGTATTGTGCCATTGAGAGGTTCTGTCACGGTCAGGGCTATGAGGAATCAGAGAACATGGACAAGACCACACTGCCCACCATAATCGAGAAGACCATCCTCTCTAAAGTTCAAGGTGACTCTACCAGTAGTACATAATACACTCACCAGTACATAGCAGTTTATGTTGGGTTCGGAAATTATTTCTTTTTTGTACAATTTTTAATAACAAACCTTTAAAGATGTATTATTAGTCCAGATAATATTTTATAAACTTGTACTTATTTTGTTCTTTGGCAGGTTTTGTGGAGCTGGTCTGGGACCCTCTTTCTGCCCTGCAGACTCGGACCCTGACAACACTGTGCAGGAGAATACAGGACGATTATTCGGTGTTTGATGGCGAACAAAGCAAACCTGTCAAGGTATAGTTTTTATGATGCATTAAAACTCTGAATGGATGAATATAATGTCAGTAAATATAACTAATTTAGGATTTCATCCCACAGGCCTTTGTGGAAGCAGTCATTCAGAGATTAAGGACTGCTGTAGACGATGACGTCTTTGTCCCACTGTACCCCAAAAAGTTAGTCGATCTTGTTTTATATGTTGTTCTTGATATTTTTATTTGATCAGTGGTGTGATTTAATATAAGTTTGCATCTCATAATTTAATAACAAAACATGCTTTTTCCTGAAGCTTTTTAGAGAATAAGCGCTCACCGCAGTTCCAGTTTCAGAACAAACAGTTTTGGTCGGCAGTGAAGGTTTGAATTGTCACTTCATCATATTTCTCTTTCCTTAACCCAAATTACTGAATGGTTATTGAACGTGTAAGTAAAATTGTCTTTATTAAAGTGGTCACAATTTACAATTAGTTAGTTCCATTTGTTAATACCCAGTAATGTATTTACTAACATGAACAAGAAATGAACAATATTTGTACACTATTATTAATCATAGTTCAACATTTACTAAAGCATTATTATTATTATTATTATTATTATTGTTATCCAAAGATTTTCAAGATCAATTAATGTACTGCAAGTTTACAAACGAACAACTTTTTTTTCATTAACAAAGTTGAAAAACACTGTAATGTATTATTCATAGTTTGTTCATGTTAATAAATACGTTAACATTATTACTAATGTAATTCTTTTTAAAAAATTATGCTTATTTTTATATTTATTAATTTTATCCGGAAAGGACATGCAAATATTTATACAGAAGATTTTTGTTTCGAATTAATGCTGTTCTTTTGAGCAATCTATTCAAAGATTACTCACAAAAAAGATCAAATATATTCAAATAAAATAATTGACATTTTAAATTGTTAATAAACTTCAAAGTATTATCTTTAAAAAAAATGTATCAGTCTTAAAGAAATAGTTCACCCAAAAAATTTAATTTACTCTATTTAATCACCCTCAAGTGGTTCCAGACCTTTGAGTATTTTTTTTCTGTTGAACATAAAGTAAGGTATTTTTAAGAAAGCTGAAAACCTGTTAACCATTGACTTCCATAGAAGGAAAAACAAATACTATGAAAGTCAATGTTTACATGTTTTCAGCTTCTTCTTTTTATATATATATATATATATATATATATCTTCTTTTGTGTTTAACAGAGAAAAGAAAGTCAAACATGTATGGAACAGGTGAAGAGTAAAATATGACAGAATTTGTATTTTTGGATGAACGATCCCTTTAAGTCTAGTTTTTGTGTACATTGATATATAAATTCATGATTATTTAATCAAATATTTTCGGCTAAGATGTTTTTTATGCTTATTGTTTTTTTCCCAGTTGCTAGGTAACATGGCATTATGGGATGGTTTGATTCCTGAGCACATTCTTAAAGAGCTGATGTTGGAGAAACTGCTGGGCCGTTATTTGATGATAACCGTTCTTAACGAATCTGATCCAAAACACACCGTCCAGAAATGCAAAAAGGTGCCCATGTTTACAGTCTCAACGTAAATCTCATGCATACTACCAAGGTAATTCACCAGAAATCTAACTTGTATCTTTCTGAAAGATTGCAGATTGTTTTCCAGAATCATGGTTTATAGATGTAAATGGTGGATCATCACTACCTCAGCTGCAAAACTACAGCAAACATCTTCTTCAAACCGCACATGTGATATTCAGGGACAACAAGGACTCCAGGTAATGTACATGTGTTAATGCATGTTTATTCCCCTTCTTTTTATGATATTAAATAGGGCTAGCTTGTATAAATGATTTATATTGTTATAGTAAATAAATTGTCAACCATAATATATATTTTAGATTTTGTGTATACTACAATATGTAAATAAGCGGGCTAACTAGCATTTTGCAGTTGCGAATGTAAGCACAGAATAACTCCGTGTACAATCTCCCTCAGTAAGTTAAACAGTCACTTATGTAGCACTAAAGCCTCTGCTGACTAACGGCCTCCCTTAGGTCTTTATGGCCACCAGTTAAGACTAGGCTGAGGAAAGAATAATACACAAATAAAATACTTAGTCTTGTTTGATATATTGGTCAGAATTAATGAAAAAATACTGACTTAAGCATAATTAAGCATAATTCAGTATCTGCTCTATTAATCAATTTTCTTTACAGTATCGACCCAAAGCAGCATCCTGCTAGGTCCTAGTGCCAGCCCCATGACACTAACAAATTAATGAAAAAAGTTTGTTCTATCTAGGATGGAGCATCAATTGGGGTCATGAAATCATGGCAAATTATAATTTATTGTGAGAAGCTAACACTTATGAGGAATAAAATCTCAAAGTTTGAAAATATTGGCAAGAAATCCAATATTTATTATATTTATATAAGGCCCAAATAAAAGAAAAGAAAAAAGTAAAATCCTTTTCATTTCTGAAGTGTTTAAGGCTGCGTCCGGAATCGCCTACTACTCGGTAGGTACTGCATTTTAATTTCAATTTACTACTCTGTCGTTAGTAAAGTACGTTTTATACAGTATGAATGCGAGTAGTATGAATGGAACTTGGATGTACTACATCCGTCATTTTGTCATGATCACTTGACCTACTCGCGTCATATAGTACGCTTCACTCCCATTCATAGATTCTCTCGTCGGGCATCATGGGATAGTGTAGCGCGCATCGAATGGGTACTTCAGAATCTCGCTGGAAGTAGTAAGTCATCCGGGTACTTCTCGCATACGTTTTTTCGAATTCTATGAATTCAGACATACTACTCGGCTCGCATATTAATTTTAGCGTACTATATAGTATGGAAGTATGCAATTTCAGACGCAGCCTAAGTTTATTTACTATAACCATTTTTGTTGTTGATTTTCTGGAATAACTACCTATTTAAAGAACTATATGGTGAAAAATATTGTTACTATGAAATACCATGAATTTTGGTCAAATCACCCACCCCTAATATTAAAAAAAATGGTTAAATAGCATGATTGGAAAATGAATTATACAATACCTCTAATACAATATTGCCTTTTTTCTCTTTTCTCAGAGGACTTTTATCTGACGTGCTGTTTGTTCTCAAGATCATTAAGGCATATGACACTATTAGGACTATCACAGAAAAATATCATTGCAAAGACCTGCTAAAAGCTCTCCAGTAGCAGGTTGACGTGTTTTTCTACAGTATGTTTTAAAAGTCACTTTGATACATGTATGTATAGTGAATAAAATGTTTTATTTTGGTGCACATGGTTTTCATTTTCCTTTACCTTGGTTGGAACGGTCATTTATTTGTGTCATAAAATGAAATATTTGTTTTATTATTTCAGAATGTAGTTGTTATTTTTTATGAAATGATATATGGTACTCGTTCTGCCTGTTTATGCATGCCACATATATTAGGGTTTCATGTCTCTGGAACATACATCCCCAAAAGAGCCGTTTCCTGGAGACAGTTTTGGATCAGAAAAGTCTGATTTTAGTCCAAGATGTAGCATTTAGAGTCAGCATTTGAATGGGTGATTTAGTGTCCATGAATCTGGATCTTCTTTTTTTTTTTTTTAAGGAGGATTCCTGTTGTGAAGGAACTCAGCCTTCTAAGAAAATACCCTCGCAGATGTTTGAGACCGAGAAGCTTTCCAGCCATTAGTATAACCGATGTTTCCTTGACTGTTAACATGTTTTTCTTTAACCGCTCCGTTTGAAAGTGTATAGGCACCCATTGATTCTGTGATATAAATACTTACTTTGCTTGCTACGAAAGCATATTATTATTGCTTGTAGTTGCAGGTTGCTGTCTTTATCAAACTTCATTGATCTTAAAGCAATAACAGTATTACCTCAAATTGTGTTCCCATACAAATTTTGGGGTGTTTTTCTTTCTTAGAAAAAAAAAAACACTGTACTCTCCTTTAATGGAAGACTAAATACTGTTTTTTTTTTACTTTGATTCTATTTTATTTAATGTGACGTAGTTCCATTGTAACTATAAGTTTAACTACTGAGTATTATTAATTAGCTGTTTGCTTAATATGGTTGGGTTTGGGGTAATGTGGGTTAGATTTAGGGTTAGTTACATGTAATTATGCATACTTTATTGTAATTACTGTAGTAAGTGCATGGAACTTGTGTAACTGTACGTCACCTTAAATTAAATTGTAACCAAAACTTTATTTAAAGACTCCTGGGAAAAATACATAGGGTAGAGTGGGGATGAAAGTAACAAAGCGATCTTTCTCTGAGCCCTGAAAACATTTGCTTTCCAGGCTATAACAGCACATCTAGCAAGCAATCCTTGATGGAGTTGCGAAATATTACCTGAGTTCAGGACAGTCTCCTGCGGTAAGGTCCAAATTTTAGTTTTTAAGTGCAACAAAAACTAATTTATTGTAGCGGTGCTTTTTTCCTGATTACAAGTTGATTTTCTCTTTTCATGCATCACACTAATAATCAATCTAGAGGTTATTTAATACAATAACACATCCTTGAGTTTTTCAGTTTCAAAAGTAAATCAGGTTTAAATGGCAAGAGTTCCTGTGGAGAAACAAGTAACACAATTATTTATATCCCACTGCTAATATAGACAAACCTTCTTTTTCACTTCCACATTAGAGTTTTTGATTCATATGTTTTATCAAATGAATGCATATTGCCAATAATAATAAAAATATTCATAAATTGTGGAACATTTCAACATTTTGCAATGTTGGGTTGCTTTTGAAACATTTGATGGAGCTGAAATTTAAAATCAAAATGCAGTTTAATATTTTTTGCAAAAATAAGGACAAAATATGTTTGCGGTTAACATGAACAAGGTCACAGTCGGATATATTTAAAATAAACTAAATTAAGCCAGTAAATATTGTTGTGTTACTTAAAGTAACAATGTGCAACTTTTGTTAAAAGTGAAATTAGAAAGTTGTTCAACGTTTCTTCAAAATACCACCCTATATTGATAGACCACATTTAAGAGTTAGTAACCACAGCAAAAGTATATTTCTGTCTAAAACATAATCTTTTAAAAATAGGTTTTTATGAAAAGTCCTTTCGTCCCCGCTCCCCCTATGTTTCCCCCTTAAAAGATTAGCAATACAGCTGCGTTCAACAGTAAAGTGATAGATTTAAGGATCATGACAGAAAAGACTGGAGTAACAGTTATATAGTTGACTTAACAGTGTTAATTAATATACAGTGAATTAACAATGAAGTTATTTTAAATTGTTAAAGTATTTCACAATATTGCTGATTTATCAAATTCTTAATAAAATAAATGCTGCCTAGATTAGTTTTTATTTATTATTTATTAAACGTTTTGAGTCTAAGTGTATTCCTATATAGTTGTTTTGACCAGTCCAAAAAAATGGACCGGAATGTTATACATAGAGTCTTGGAGACTTTTCGGCAACACTTTACAATAAGGTTCAATTATTGAATGTCAGTTAGAAACAATGAACGGCACCTTTATTACAGTATTTATTAATCGTTGTTAACAAAAATAACTCACACCCAGAGCATTAACTAATGTTAACAAGCACAACTTTGGATTTTAATAATATTGTACGTTGATTAATAAATGCTGTACAAATATTGTTAATTTTTATTTCATGTTAATGAATACATTAACTAATGAAACCTTATTGTAAAGTTCGACGGACTTCTGCTTTTGCTGTTATGTGGTTGCTAAGCAATACATGTCAATCAAAACAACCAATCAGCAGCACTCTGGCATTGATTCAGGGATTTTACACAGGCAAGCGAGTGTGCATCCAGAAAATATACAAGTCTGCTTATATTTTATAGCTCTTTTTTTATTTCTCAATAAAGACTGAAGAGAGTCAGTAAATAGGTTTATTGTTTTGTTGTGGCTTGTTTTGCCCCTTGTGCATGCTTCAGTCTATGAGAATGACTCATGACATCATTACTCCTAAACCAAACAATGGCATTTTATTGAGCGGATCCTCAGAGACGACTTGCATATCCAGAATGTCTTTCTATTCGACCAGTCAAACTATAGACACTGAGAAATAAGAGGGTAGATGCTCCCTGAATATGGAGCGAAATCTGTGCCAATATTTCACAATAAAATCCAGCATTTTGAGAAAAACACATTCTGCTTTGCAAAGAATCACTCGACTCACAAACAGACAGAAACCACTTAGAAACATTAGTTTGAGCAAATACCCAGTGGTGGCTGTTCAAGGGCTACATGCAGATGGACTGTCATGAAATATGATTTATATTTGTAAAACATGATAAACAAATAAAAAAAGAAGATTGGATTTACTACATTTCTTTAAGGTAAATTGTTGCAAACAATTTATATGGGCTAAATATAAACAAACAAATTAAATGTAGTATTGTTCAACTTAATTTGTTTAAATTCAGCACTTATAAATAGTTTGCAACCACTTAAAAAAAATGTGTAAATCTAATGAATCTTTTTTTGTGTGTGTACATTTATTTGATAACACCACTGAGATTTTGCTCAAACTGACATTGGTTTGCTTTCTGTTTGCAAGTCGAGTGATTCTTCGCAAAGCAGATTGTTTTAGTTTGCAAAAAAAAGTTAGCAAATTTTGTGTTTGTGAAATATTGGCACAAATTTTTAAATGTTTCTCAACATTCATTCATTTTTCTTCGGCTTAGTCCCTTATTTATCAGGGGTCGCCACAGCGGAATGAACCGCCAACTATTCCAACATATGTTTTACGCAGCGGATGCCCTTCTAGCCCAACCCAACACTGGGAAACACCCATACACTCTCACATTCACACACAAATCAATTAACTTATACTGCATGTCTTTGGACTGTGGGGGAAACCGGAGCCCCCGGAAGAAACCCACACCAACACGAGGAGAACATGGAAACTCCACACAGAAATGCCAACTGACCCCGTCAGGACTCGAATCAGTGACCTTGCTGTGAGCCGACAGTGCTAACCACTGCGCCACCATGCCCCCCTGTTTCTCAACATTTGACACATAACTCTGAATGTTTTAACCTTAGGTTTAAAACGGTCTGTGTGTTCTGTATTGATACGCTGACGTGTAGTCGCTGTGTAGTCACTGTTTGATTCGCTGACGTGAGGATGGACGGTGGATCTCACACTTCTCAACTAGTTCTTCACTGTGCTGTGAGGTTTGTTTTATTCTGGATCTCTAAAATGGTGAGAGATTTCTTCAAATGGTTCTATAACTGTCTCATTGCCAACCCGAAGCCTCTTGAGAAAGTGCATTTTGTGCACTGTATGCAACAGCTCGGTGCTTCACTTGAAGGATAATCTTGTTCATGCTGTGCAATATTTACTATTCTATCACTTGACCCCCGAAGCGAGGCTTTGCAAACTTAATAATAGGATAAAAGCTTAGCAGGGGAGCACCGCTGAAGGTGGAATATAAGAAAGAAAAGAATTATCAACATTTTAGTACATACTAGTATAGATCAAAAATCTTCACTGAAAGTCTACACTCAAAAAAAGACTTTTGCTGCTGGTCAAACTACTTATTTAAAATGAGTTGAAACAATTCTTATTTTTTTTTCAGACAACTTAATTGTTTTGTGTTTAATCAACTTAAAATTGTAAAAACGAATAATCAACTTCATCAATTTGTGTTGGGACAACAAAGGAGTTGTGTGGAATCCAGCGTTTTTTACAGTGTAGGGTTTAGGATTTGTGTAGTAATAAAGTCTCATTATTTAATGCATTGATAACAAAAATACATTTGTCACATTATTTATTAATCTTCACTTAAGCAAATAATAAAAAAAGGTCACGGTCAGGTCATGTTAGCTTGGGTTCATTAAATAATAAAGCGATACAACTTCAGATTTTTAATAATGCATTACTAAATGTAAAAGAAAAACATTTAGGAAATGTCTCAGAAGTATTTTTATCATTATTTATTCATTATTTACTCATTCTAGGCCGTCAAAGATGTATAAGACTGACTTTCTTTAGTCGAGAGTTTCCTGATGAATTTTCCTTTTTGAAAATCTCACAGCAATTCGTATTTATTTTATTTAGCGGCTAATCTGTACAAATGTCATTTGTACATTTTAGTACACATTGCTCATTCCGCAATGAGAGGTAGGGGTTATGAGTAGGCTTTAGGGCCACGTCTCTTTTTGAAATTCCATTTTAATCTGTTTCATATGAATATAATTTATTGTGAGTTCAGGCTCTTAAAAACCATATTTAGGCAGCTTTAAAGTAATTCATGGGACTCGTTATCCAGTGAATGTGCAATGCAGAGCTGAGATGAGAGACTAAGATGATGATTTATATTTATAATTTTTTCAGTAACACTTTAGTTTATGTATGCCAAGTCCCACTATTAACGACTGGCTTGTTACCAGTATTATTAAAATATTGGCTGTTTATTAATATTAGTAAAGTATAATCTAATTGTACATCCCTAATCCTACAAAATAAGTAAACCCAATTACTATCTGACAAAAATATAAATAAGCAGCAAATAAGTAGTTTACTGAGCTAAATGTCTTAGATGATGATTTGTTAATAGCAAATTACACTTTAAAATAAAGCCATAATAACCTCTTTTAATAACCTCCATAATATGTTGACAACAATTTTCACGTTAGGGGAGATATTCCTTATAAATTATTATAAATTATAATATTATAAATAAAACCTTAATGTAAACTAAAAAAAAAAATATATATGTATATATATTCATTCATTCATTTTTTTTTTTCGGCTTAGTCCCTTTATTCCGCCACAGCGGAATGAACCGCCAACTTATCCAGCATATGTTTTACGCAGCGGATGCCTTTCCAGCTGCAACCCATCACTGGGAAACATCCATACACACTCAATCACTACGGACAATTTAGCTTACCCAATTCACCTATACCGCATGTCTTTGGACTTGTGGGGGAAACCGGAGCACCCAGAGGAAACCCACACGAACACGGGGAGAACATGCAAACTCTGCACAGAAATGCCAACTGACCCAGCCGAGGCTCGAACCAGCGACCTTCTTGCTGTGAGGCAATCATGCTACCCACTGCGCCACCGTGAGGCCCTATATATATATATACACACACATATAGTGTTCAGTGAGATCACAATAATGTAAAACGTCCTGGTTACGTCCGTAACCCACGTTCCCCGATTAGGGAATGGAGACGTGTGTCTTACAGACTATGGGAGTACGTCAGACGACCAATCACTCTGGAGAGTATAAAACGGGCCAATGAACGGCAAGTGAATTGGCGGAGCTCAGCTCCACAGCTGACAGCGTTTAGCTATTAGCGCTATATAAGATGTCTGCTGAGAAGCAAGCCCTAGAATTGCCTGCTGAAGAGCCGAACATTCAGCTAACAGCTGGAGACTCAGGTGCTGTGGCAGTGGATACACACGTCTCCGTTCCCTATTCGGGGAACGTGGGTTACGGACGTAACCAGGACGTTCCCCTTCATATGGGAACTCCAACGTGTGTCTTACAGACTATGGGAGACTGTATGGAAAACGCCACAGCAGCTAAGCCCGTCACGCTCCTGATGTGAAGTTTGCCAAGCATAGCGTGCGCGCACAAGCATCACCAAGAGCGCAACCTTCCAACGTCCTCTAGGCCCTCTATTTACCATTACATGGGAAAATTTAGATTTTTAGATCGGGGTTCGTAATGTGCTTTTACCTAGTTAATATAGACTAGGGATTTTAAATTACGACAGTACGTTGGGAAAGCGTGCCAGTCCCCGAAGGGGGAGGACGCTGCGGAGGCCACCTGCTACCCAAGAGGGGAGACTTGATGGCAATAGGAGCATATGGACTAGCCCTAATAAGGGGGAGTGCTACATATGATAAGCTGGTTAGCGGTTAGCGAAGACACGGGTCCGCCAGGACAGGGGGAACACACACCGTGGTTAAAATATGCATATGGGGTTACCGTGGGAACTGCGCATAGCTGGCACCGAACTTCAGCATGTGGGTAGACCAATTTGGGCATACCAGACATCACACTGAGCCAGGCACTCGACTCCTCCGCTGAGACGGGTGCTGGGGGCCTCGGAGGAATTCTCTAGGGTTCGCCAGATGGGAAACTTACTACCAGAATAAAAAAGGCGCACGTATCTCCGTGTTAGGGAGCATGGCGCAGCAAGCGTTGTTGACACCGAGTTTTAGTTTTTCTCCCGACTGATCGGGGTTACCCAATAATCGGGACGAAAATGACTCCACTCGGAGATTGCAAAACCTCGCGAATGTGTTAGGTGTCGCCCAGCCCGCAGCTCTGCATAATCTGTTAAGAGGTGCTGCGTACTCGCGCCGAAAAGGAGGCGCCGCCTCTTTCCCGGGGGACACAGCTCACCCTGGCACATGAAGCGAGGGTGATGGCATACTATTAGAATGGACCAACCTCTGTTTTGATACGGTACTTCCCTTCTGCCGATCATAACAGAAAAGAGCTGCTCAAAGACGTACGCTCTACATGTCACATTAAGCGCAGTGCGCGGACATACAATGAAAGGCTGGGCCTGTCTCCTCCGCAGACAACGCTCGCAGGCTCACTACCACTTTAATATTAAAGGGGGTGGTACGAACCTTGGCACAAGCTGAACCGGGGTCTCAGGTAAACGTGAGAGTAGGCCGGTCCAAATTCCTGGCACGATTCGCTGACCGAAAATGCCACCGGCATCCTAACCCTCCAGAATGATACCAACGCGACCAGCAGAGCTGTCTTCATGGACAGAAAACTTATAGATACTGAGACGAGTGGCTCAACGGATCTAACCATAACCGCTGGGGCTAGAGAGATCCCGAGAGGGCAAGAGTAGGGGGGCGGGATAGAATTAACCATCTCGTGCCACGCGCCTCTGAGGAACCGGCTGATAAGGTTATGCTTTCCCAGTGCGCTGTCATCTGCGCTCGTCAGCTCCAGGCAATTAAAATGCCAACGCAACAAAAGTCCGATATACGAACCTGCGGCTGCATGCTCGATACACACAGCCCACCAGCCCCTACTGGAAGCATCTGTCAGAATGACAGCATGGTTGGACACTTGTTCTAAGGGCACCCCGGCCCGTAGAAGGCAAAATCCATCCAGGGACTGAAGGTGCGGCGACGCAGCGTGGTGATGGACACCCGGTGTGCCTCCGTGCGCTATGCCCATCTGGGAACTCGATCGCAAAGCCAGCGCTGAAGTGGTCTCATATGAACCATTTGAGCGGCGATGTAGCGGCTACAAATGTCATATGCTCCAGGAGCCTCTGAAAAACTTCAGTGGGACCACTGTAACTGCCGAATTAATCAGACAGAGCAGCATTGGCCCGGTGCCCTTTTTTTTAGATGGAGACCGAGTCCTGCTCCAACCCGAGAAAAAGAGAAGCTCTCCCGGGGGAGAGCCTGCTCATTCTCGGTTGACCTGAAACCCCAACCGGCCAAGATGCCGAAGCAACAGGTCCCTGTGCATAATCGACTAGTTTAAGACCTGAAATATATGTATATCAGTCAAAGAATAATCAAAAATGCCGATGCACGTGCGCCGAAGAGGCACAGGTCATCCTCATGAAAACAGGGAGAGCCCGAAGAGGAGGACTTTGTACTGCTTCGCGGTCCTCTTACCGGACTTAACGGCGCCCTGGATCGGTGGCGTTGCGGACCCGTGGTTGGCTCGACGTTGCCGCTTGGCCGGTGGAGCGGGCAGCGGAAGCAGAGCGGGTGTTGGGGCCGCGGGCGGACGCCTTCGGGGAGGAGCAGCGGGAGTGGATGGGACAGCGGGGAGAGCAGTTTTCCGAGCCCGCTGATGGATGACCTCCCCCATAGCTTTGGACTGCTCCTTCACCGCCAAGAATTCCTGGGTAAATTCCCCGACGGTGTCACCGAACAGGCCAGCCTGGGATATGGGAGCGTTAAGAAAGCGAGCTTTGTCAATGTCAGCCATATCTGCCAGGTTTAGCCAGAGGTGGTGCTCCTGGACCACTAATGTGGCCATCGTCTTCCCCAGGGCACGAGCAGCCGATTTGGTGGTCATGAGAGCGTAATCGGTTGCCGTGCAGAGCTCATGCATCAAGCCCGAGGAAGAACCACCCCTCTGCAGCTCAGCCAACTTCTCCGCTTGGTAGCGTTGATAGGTGGCCATCGCATGCAAGGCGGATGCAGCCTGGCCCGCAGCGGTGTAGGCTCTGGCCGTGAGAGACTCAGATAACTTACACGCTTTGGAAGGGAGTTTGGGTGGACCTCTCCAGGTGGAGGCGCCCTGCAGGCAAAGATTGAACACAATAGTGCGCTCCACCGGGGGAATCGATTCATATCCCCTGGCTGCCCCGCCATCAAGGGTGGTGAGAGCGGGAGCGCACGAGGACCGGGCAGAAAAAGGCGCCCTCCATGCCTGCGTGAGCTCACTGTGTACCTCCGGGAAGAAAGGGACGGGGGGCTTGGAAGGCTTCACCTTCTTGTTAGTCCCCACGTAACACCCATCTAAGCGGTCCGGCCGCGGAGCTGGGGGACAAGCCATCTCCAGTCCAACGGCCGAAGCAGCCCGGGATAACACGGCTAACATGTCAGACTACAAATCCGGGTTCCCGCTGACAACCCCGGAGGGTGGCAGTGGATCCGGATCGTTATCGGAGCATGTTAGCCCGCCCTCCGATGCAGCGGTGGACATCGCATCCCCGGTGTCATCTAATGAGAGCGCGGCCAGCCCGGAGGATGGACCAGCGCTCCCACTCGAAGCTTGGACAGAGCACACTGAAGAGGAGCGGGGGGTCCGCGGGCCCGAAGGCGACGGAGAAGCCCCCACTGTAACCCTCAGGCCTGCCCGAGTGCTAGCCGCATAGCGGGGAGCAGCAGGGGTGATGCACCCTAATGCTAGGATACGCCGCGACCTTAACTGTGCAACAGTCAAGCCCTCGCAGTGAGGGCAAGAACTGTCCGCGAGCACCACTTCAACATGCCGGACCCCCAGACATGTGATGCAATGCTCGTGCCTGTCATCCGGGGCGAGGAAACCACCGCATCCAGAAACGCACGGTTGGAACGACATCTTGAAAAAGACGCGCTGCTCGACCGTGTTGCTCTCTTAGGGAACTTTGCTCTTTTAAAGAAAACTGCTCTTTTATTTCTGCACCAGCGAAACGCCCAGGGGACTGGAAGCCCAGATCGACCGCCGCTGTCGCGTCTTCTCCCACACTGGTGAGTAATACTGCTTTCAAAGATAGTCAGCTTAGCAGAGGGTATTTCTCCAGTCTCAGTGAGGCTCTGAAGTAACAATTCTAAGGCTCGCTTCTCAGCAGACAGCTTATATAGCGCTAATAGCTGTGGGCATTCATTGGCCCGTTTTCTACTCTCCAGAGTGATTGGTCGTCTGACGTACTCCCATAGTCTGTAAGACACACGTTGGAGTTCCCATATGAAGGGGAACTTTAATTGCAGCCATTGTCACAATGGCTAAACACATTTATTATTATCTATCAATGTGTTAGATAGGTGCTCTTTTGAGTATCTGTTCAGGTTTGGGGAGAAAGTTTAATGGTCCAATCAAACTTTCTAGCATGAAACTGGCCAAATTCATAATAGCAGAAAATGATAAATGTGACATAATCTGAAGGCTATTTATTTACTTATTTATTTATACTATCCTGTATCCTGTTAATGTTTGTCTGTAAGAATTTATATACAGTATACTTTATATTAAGATTTCTGAAGGATCATGTGCACCTATAATATTTGCTTTGTATCCCAAAAATAGATTACATTTTTAAAATATATTCCAATATAAAGTGGTTATCTTGAATCATAATAAATTTTCACAATATTAATGATTTGACGGTATTTTAAATAAATGTTTTGTTCAACAGGAAATACATTAAGATAAGAATGAAAACCAAAGTTTCAGTATTATGAACTCACCTAAAGTAACTCTAAGGTTATTTACCTCAGCAGATTCAGAATTTGCAGTGGCATGAATGTTAGATACGTATGGTAAAAGCGTACAATCAAAAGAGCTAAAAACCTCACGAAAAGTCAATCTGAAGCAAAGGCTAGGATTTGGCATGCACTCTCAAATTGAATGAAGTGTTCGTTTTAGGATCTAAGCACTTCTTTTCTGCTACATACAAGGGTCTTTTAAAACTTTTCCTTTTGTCTTCTTCCCTCTATCTGAGGTATTCGATCCTTGTTGTGATTCATTCAAGTCTCTTTGCTTACACTAAATACCCACAGAGGTTGTCCCAGGGGTAGAGTTTGATGGGGATTTGAATGTTCCGGTGTCAGTCTGGAGGGGGTGGTAATCCCTCTCTAATGACTTAAACAGACACAGAGATCAACTTCTGTGAAAACAAAGGCTGAGCATTTTCATGGGACTTGCTGAACACATTGATTTTTTTTTGCCTCATCCTGAACTTTTGCTTCACTATCAGATTTCTCCATCTTATGAGTCACAAGGTGAAATTATATCATCAGGCCTGTTTCTACTGCTTCTACCGTTACCGTTTGCGTCATTCGTGAAGATGATTCAGAAAGAATCTGATAAGCAAATGGCACATTTGATGTGCGAATAAATCTGCTGATATTTTAGTACACTTCAAAGCAAAATGTTCAAAATGGTCAAAAGTTTAGTATAAAAACATGGTAAGTAATGTGAGTTACGTAATCAGATTACTTTTTCAAGTTACAAGTTAAGCATTAATTTACAGAGTTATTTTCAGAAACAATGCTAGTCTCTTGGTTTTCAGCTTATTTTAAATAAGTAGTTTTAACAAACAGCAAAGGTCATTTTTTTGAGTGCAGGAATGTTTTGTACGACGTGTAAACATAATACTTTCTGTAGATTCAGTAGCTATAAAATGAATAAAAACTGTGAAATGCTAACTCTTAATAATCATTGCTGAAGAGTGTTGGACTGTCTTTTCATTCACCCTATTGTTTGTGTCCAGAAAGGCAGAACTGCTGAAAGGTTTGTTTGAGCTCAACTGTACAGATGTGGATTCACATTTCCTTCAGCCCGAGCATTCATTCATTTTCTTTTCGGCTTAGTCCCTTTATTAATCTGGGGTCGCCACAGCAGAATGAACCACCAACTTATCCAGCATATGTTTTACGCAGCGGATGCCCTTCCAGCTGCAACCCATCACTGGGAAACATCCACACATACCCATTCACACATACACTACAGACAATTTAGCTTACCCAATTCACCTATACCACATGTCTTTGGACTTGTGGGGGAAACCGGAGCACCCGGAGGAAACCCATGCAAACACAGGGAGAACATGCAAACTCCACACAGAAACGCCAACTGACCCAGCCAAGGCTCGAACCAGCGACCTTCTTGCTGTGAGGCCATTGTGCTACCCACTGCGCCACCGTGCTGGCCCTGAGCATTCACATTTCACTATTGGATTTTACATTTTTCAAAAATAGATATTTGTTTGTTTGTTTGTTTAGATTATTACTAACAAGCAAGCCCAGCCCAGATGAAAAAGTAACAGATGAATATTTTACTTTCCTTAAAAAATTATTAAGCACCATATTTAGTTACTTTTTAAAAGAAGTAATGCAAGAATGTAATATATTACTTTTTAAAAGAAACTTTCCTCAGCACTGTTAAAAACATCATCATAACCCTAAAACCCTTTAGTTTTAAATAGGCTATAAAATAAAAATAAAATGCTTTTAACCAATTTTATAGCTTTTTAAAATTAAGTTTTCTTACTAAATATGGAGATTAAATATATTAAATAAATATAATAACATTCCCACGATTTCTTACATGACAATTATTTTTTTAATAGAATTACTGTTTCTTTTTCTCTCATCAGTCATGTACACTGTAAAAAATGCAGGGTTCTACACAATTCATTCATATTGTCCCAACACAAATCGATTCAGTTAACGTTACAGATTTACCAAATTTAAGTGGATTGAGCATAATAAAATTAAGTTACAAAATTAAGTGTTGTTTCAGCTCATTTTAAATAAGCAGTTTGAATAAGGAAGGTTTGAGTGTACATTCAACATTTATGTTACATTTAATGTTGTTAAATGAATGTTTATTGCATTACATTGTGTGTTACAGGGATTGTGTTGTTGTGTGAATGACTATATGCAGCTTTTACATATATGTTTTTAATGTTTGTGGTGATCTTGGAATATCATGTGGTTTTCCCACCATCACCACCTGCTTTTGGTAATGTTTCTTGTCAGTGTACGATGCAGATCTTAGTATTTAAAGGTAAAGTCCTGGCAGTCACATACAGCTGCCAGTTTATACCATACATTGTATTTCAACCCCCCTGAAGTGTTTACTTCCAGGTTTAAATTAGATTTTGAATCCCATCTCTTCAACATGGGACCCCCACTGTACACTGAGGTAATATTTGCCCTCCAGATTCACGGAGTCCATATTTTCATGTCATGCACAAAAGCACATGATTAATTGTGTGTCTGCCGGGAAGGCTGTTAGACACGAGAGAGTTAAGGGCACTCAGGTCTAATGCACTCTGACTGTACTGTCAACTCTATGCGAACACATGCAATCTGGAGGCAACCAGAGCAGGACTCCAAATGTCAAGCTCTGTTAGAGTAACTCCAGATTTAACCACGTGTAGAGCTGCGGTGGCCACGCTTTCAATCTGTTTGATTGTTTTTAGCTTTTTCTGACAGTAATTTTGATTATGTAATTGTAGACCTGTTCAACTGCTAATGCAAATATCGAATCATGATGACAACTCGATGCATTTAAGCATGTTCAAAACGAGAATGAGAAACAAAGGTGATTTGACCTTAAAAGTGTCATGGTTGTTGAAGCCAGACGGGCTCGTCAGTATTTCAGAATCTGTTGGGATTTTCACTTACATCCATCTCTAGGGTTTACAGGATTGTCCAAAAAAGTCGAAATATCCAGTGAGCTTCGGAACTGTGAGTGAAAAATGCCTTGTTGATGCCAGTGGAAGATGGCTGGTTTGAACTGATTAAAAAGGATAATTTTGAACGGTAATTTATAGTTTTGCATCACGTGACCTGTGCGGAGACCTGGCGGGTAAAAAAAAACTATGAGCTGTAATGGCAGCTACACTGGATCTCCATAGAAACGCAGCACAAACCGGTCATATTTCCATCTGTTTCAAGCTACAAATATTTGGATAACATATCAACCGAATAAAGCAGATATATGTTCACAAACATATTCTGCAACCACAGCTCTTTTTCAATCATTCACAATCCTCATTTCCCTGTCAGAGCACCACTGTGGCTCCAATTTCTATTTTTTGGATATTTCTCAGCGATTTTGTTATTAGTGATGGCGGTATAGCTTGTAAGTGTGCTCTTATATTTGGTGTCATTTGTTTTGCTTAGATCAATATTTGCTGGTAGGGAATATTTGCTCGTTCACTTCTGCTAAAATACTTTGACTTTGCATTTCAATATATACTGTAATTGCACTTAATCTGCATATTAGAATAGAAACTGTATAAAAAAAAAACATACAAACACACTGACAGTTATATGCACAATCGATACATTCTCCTTTCTGGCTCTTCCTTCTATGAGGGAATTCTGCAGAAGCACAGTCCAGGTGCATCTCACGTTGGTTAGTAATGGTATATCTTATTGCACAAGAATTATCTGGGGGGTTTTTTGCCAAAAAAAAAAGAAATTACTCTTTTTAATTAAAGAGATTGGCAGGAAATAGTAATGTTTTGTCCGCCGGGGGGTGTTCCACTAAAGGTGTGATGACACATAAAATCTATCAATAGGAGATCTTGGAAAATGCTAATGCTAGCCTGACAGCACTGAAGGACTATGTCCCACCATGCAAATCAGTATTCAGTGCCACACCTTCTGAATTCACTAGATAACAACACTACAATACATTTCATAATGTTCACCAGAGAGTAAATATTATAGTACAGATGGTAATTACAATATCAAACATAAAAAAGAAGGTGGGGTGTTGATGTTTGCCTGGCATTCTCTGTCTGAACCGCATCTGTTGAACACGCTGATGATGTAATCCTTTATGTGCAGAGGTGTGAGATTACATATTTTGATAGGCAGGTAGGACACCCTATCATAATGTTCAGGCCAAACATTTTGATTGGATGAAATTTTCTTGGTCCTATAGCTTTTTATTAAACGGTATATAAATACATTCAGACAACTTATTTTAACAATTGCTATCAAGATGTGAAGAGACTTTCTACCAGCAAAACAAAAATAGTTTCTGAAGGCAATCATCTATTCATTCATTCATTCATTCATTCATTCATTCATTTTCATTTCGGCTTAGTCCCTTTATTAATCTGGGGTTGCCACAGCGGAATGAACCGCCAACTTATCCAGCATATGTTCTACGCAGCGGATGCCCTTCCAGCTGCAACCCATCTCTGGAAAACATCCATACACACCCATTCACACCCATTCACTACGGACAATTTAGCCTACCCAATTCACCTATACCGCATGTCTTTGGACTGTGGGGGAAACCGGAGCACCCGGAGGAAACCCACGCCAACACAGGGAGAACATGCAAACTCCACACAGAAACGCCAACTGACCCAGCCGAGGCTCGAACCAGCGATCAGCGACCTTCTTGCTGTGAGGCGAACGTGCTACCCACTGCGCCACTGTGAGGCCCCGGCAATCATCTATTCTATGTTTAAAAAAAATATTCATTTGTTTCAATCAAGGTCTGCAGAAGAGCATCTCTGAACCCACAACATGTCAAACCTTGAAGCAGATGATCTACAGCAGCAGATGAAGAGCACACAGATGATACTCCTGTCAGCTAAAAACAGCAAACTGAGGCTACATTTAACACAGGCTCAGCAAAAAAAATGTAACCTGGTCTGATGAGTCTCAATTTCTGTTGTGACATTCGGATAGTAGGGCTAGAATTTGGCATGAAAACTTAGCTTTGTATCTATAGTTTATTGCTTTTCGAATACAGTTTAGCCTGCTGGTGGTTTCATGGTGCAAAAGAGATTTTTTTGGCAGGTCCCTTATAAACTGAGCATTGTCTAAATGCCACATTCCACCGGAGTATTGTTGCAGACCATGTCCATAAAGACCCAACGATATAATGAAGAGGATAATGCATGTCAAAGCTCAAATAATCTCAAACTGGTTTCTTGATCATGAGAGTGAGTAAACTACACTCAAATGGCCTCCACGGCCACCAGGGGCTGGATTCACTAGATTGACCTTCTTAATAAGAAATTTCGGTAAGACTTTAGTTTATGTCACAATTCATTAACTACTGGCTTATTACCTGCCTATTATTAAGATATGAATGGTTCATTAGTAGTTATAAAGTAATGATCTTATTCTGCATCCCTAATCCTACAAAAAAAAATTTAAACCCAACTTCTACCTTACTAACTATTAATAAACAGCTAATTAGTAGTTTATTAAGCTAGTAGTGGTAGTTAATGGTTTGTTAATAGCATAAATTGTAACCTAAACTAAAGTGTTACCAAAATTTCTTCTTAAAGTTAAAGAAAGACTCTTATTTTTGGAAATATAAGTCCCAAGAACAGTTGAGTTATAAATTTTTTTTAATCCATTTAGCCAATCTTCAGGTCTGGCGGAAGCACCTTTAGCTTAGCTTTGCATAAATCATTGAATTGGATAACACTATTAGCATCTCGCTCAAAAATGACCAAAGCGTTTTGATAATTTTTCTTTGTGAAGCTTGACTCTACTTTAGTTGCATCGTGTACTACAATCTACTAAAAAGTTGCTATGTTCTTGGCTGATATGAATAAGAACAATATTGTCATTCCAGAGTAATCATCAAGAAACTTTTCTGCTGTACTATGGCTGCAGCAGGTGCAATGATAATACACAGCACCTGAAATAGTTCTGATTTGTCTCTCGCAAATGGCTCTATGGTTGCAAGATTTTCAGGTGCAGCATAATATCATAAAACAAATAGTAATAACTCAAAAAAGGTAAAACTCAAGAGTTGAACTTTAGGGGAGTGATCAAATAAACATATTTACAGAAAAATTAGTGTGTTCCTTTTGGGTTACTAACTAGTCATAAATGTAAAATATGAAACATGACAAAATTCTGAAACTTAAATATAAATAAATAAAAAACATATATATATATAAAGTAGAGCTGTAATTTATTTAAACTAGAATACTTGATGTTTATTAGATGTTTGCGTTCCAGATGGAAATAGTATGTAGTCAACAGCTCTTGCCTGGTGATTGTTTCTTTTCTTGTCATCCATGTCTAATTAGATGAGTAGTTTAACCTTTCCTGAGAGTAAATTCTCTTTTGACATTTAATGTCATTAAACAAGAGCATCTCATGCGCTTCACATTCAAAAGCTCGACGAGGATGTGGCTGCTACTTTAAAACAGGATGACAAAGTACAGGATACAAATGTAGCGGTAATGAATTAGTTGTACAGGTAGATATGCGTTATTTATATTGATGAGAAGAATAAAAAAAGATGCACTTCTTATACAAATTCTTATACAAACTTCTCAGAATTTATTTTCTAAGAAGACGTTCATTCATCTCAATCCAGTAGAGCTCCTTTGGGATGTGCTGGGATGAGAGATTAGCAACATGCATGTGCAGTCATTAATTAATTTTTAAATCTCTTATTTATATATTCTCAGAAATAAGTACAATGCATGTGTGTGTATATTACACATACGCTTACGTTTCAATTTATAAATCTTCATATTATAAAAGCAAGGGGTTTTAAAGACGTTCAGCTGGAATATCAATAAGAAAAGCATTGCCAAGACATTTCATGTGAAAGCAGACATAGCCAGAAGGAAAAGTATGAATTAGGGCATATAAATGCTTGGGTGGGCATTGTTCAGGCAGCCTGTCGTGAGACCAGAATAGCATCAGCTCTGTTGGCTGCATGTTTGCTTTACATGTTGCAAAATGTTATTTTAGAATTATTATTTGTATTAGTATTAATGATATGTCCTATTACTAATAATATATTTATTGTTATTATTCATTATTAATATTCATGTTAACTTAGATCCATTAACAGTCACCTTTTAATTTTATATCTGTACTTTGTCTTTGTTCATGTTGATTTCAGCATCTACTAATACATTACATATGTAAATTGTTACCTTCTAGCAATAAGAAGTAACCAAATTATTATAACTACAACTATTTATTTTCAGAAATATAGATAAAAACCCAACATTTCAGGGATACAGAATTCTACATCGAATAAAACATTTTAAAAGGCTGTCACAATCCAATGTTTTATTAGTCTTCATGAAGGGTGCCCCCTTTTTCCAGAACAGTAAAAGCAATCATAAGGATTTATGTATTAACTAAACTGAAAATATGTCCCTCGTGGTTGCTAACTTCTACATCAGATTCTCTGTGCATTAATACATCTGGCTTTTCACTTGTCATCAGCATCAGAGAAAGCAAACTACATCTTCAAATGCGTAAGCTTGTAATGTAAGAGAGCACTATATAACCCTTATAAAGTGCTGTAATGATTAAATAAGCTTGGATTACTCTGACAAAGTATTTTTTATATTCAAATAACATAATATTTCCTATACATAATGTTATGTTATAACCCACTAGTGGCCTTAAATATCTTTTCCAGACAGCATGCGGAAAAGAACAAATCATATTATATATCACAGATGACCAAGCCTAAAATACAGGTGTCTAAACTCCATCACTTCTTGACAAAAATGGAAATTCTGAGCTGAAACAGAAAATTCTGAATGCACTTGGCCAAAAACCATAAGCAATATTTTTTTTATTATTATATAATATAAAGTATTTTTTATATATCTTAACTTAAATTACAATGATTTAAAAAAAAAAATCACAAGCCATTAAAATAATCTCTTTTTTTGGCAAATGTATTCGCAGTGAATGAGCCGATTTTACCAGCGTTGCTATGACAGCACTGTAGTGCTATTGCAAGCAGCAGGAAAAAGTATATTACATAAAAAGTCCTGTCAACACATTATTTGAACAGACTTTTCTGATGGTGTGCTCCACTGCTCTTGTGCTTTGGTGATTATGGATGGAGAGGGGGAGTGAAAGTGCTGCAATGCTGGGAAGTGTGATGCAGAAAAAAAACTTTTTTTCAGCTCATATTTTTGGCCATTTTCTCTTTTGGCCCAAAAAATTTAAAAGATCATTTTTGGTTGCCAAATATTTGTTGTATCCCTACTTTCAGATGTGCTCAAAACCCCATTTGATTAAGCTGCTTTCATAGTGTAAATTCTTTTGAACAAATACAAAGACCACCTGCTCTCCAGGAACTGACTTAACAAGGATTCAAGACGTCATCTCCAGCATGCGAGGTGGGCACAATAATAAAACACTGAGAAAACAGCCCCTTGCATCACTTTCTAGTTCAGTTAAGGTCAAGGGAGTGAAGTTTACTTGTCCAGCTCCTACTTGCTGGCCTTTACACTCACTGCTAAACCTCACTCTCATCCGGGTCACGGCACCAGTACAACCCCTCATATTCGTATTAGAAGGATTTGAATATGAGAGGTACAACTCACACTGTACACAGGAAGATCACATTTGGTGTAAAGCCAAAGTTCATGATTTATTTGCTTCAACTATATGGTCCGATTATCAGGCAGCAACTTCACTCCTCACACTATACATGTGAAATCAACACATTCCCTTCTTCTATTTCGTATAATGGCAGCTGGCAAATCAGGATATAATTTATAAACCTATTATTTGAATCTAGAAATAACATTACTCTATTCATTCAGTACAAATCCTTAGTATCAAACCCAAAAGAGATTTTTTTTCAGTACAAATTTGCCCAGACACTTTAAATGAATGCCTTCTAAAATCTGTCACCAGTGATCGTTTCAATCTGTCATTTTTCCAGTGCTGCCCCATCATCAGGGGTTCAGTGTCAGGCACACCCTATCAGCCCTGGTTTGTTGACTCTGGGCAGCAGGGCAGTAAAGGCCAGCACATGGGGCCTGGGCAATGGGGCAGTTGAATGACTGATGCTAAATTGTGCTGCTTCAGCAGACCCACTTACGCCTGTTGTTTAAACAGACACACAAGTGCTGGATGGGGTGTTTCTAGAGGATGCGTTTCATGCTTATATCCATCGGAAAGCTGTATCCAGACGATCAAATTTAATGATCGCTTCCATTTTTAAATGGCAAATCTGGTAAGTCAAAATGCTGTGATAACCTGTTTACTTTAAGCTGGTTTAGATGCTAAATGCATTTTTAGATTGTTTAGCAGAGTGCATTGATTTTTCAAATACTTTTTCTTGCTGTATGTGCATCATCAGTATGGTTTTTGCCATAGATGTAATCTTTTGGCTGGGAAAAGATTTCCTCATTATTTTTTACCGGAGATACTCCAGCATTACGTAAAGCTTTTGAACAATCGCACTAATCAAATCATGCCCATGAGTGAGTTTGTTCTTCGGTAGCTCTGCAATCTGCTACATAATGTGCCTTCAGAATCTGTGGATCTCATCTGGCTGAACGCGGCTCTGTCTCTCAGCTTTTATTCGCACACGTGCTCTTGTGTGCTGCTGCTGAACTGTTAACATGCCCATTAAATGCTTAATTACCTTCCCTGGGAAAAGAGGCTTTCTCAATCACGACGGCCCCATTAAGTTTAACTGGTTAGCGCCAATCTTTTTCAACCTGTTGCAAAATGAAAATGGAAGATGAGCAAGAAAGCAGTGTCAATGTTTGTTTATAGCTGGTTGTCTCTACTCGCACAGCTTTATTACCAGCCGTTATCTAGTCAAGGTTATTAATGAACATTTCGCATTAGGTACACCAACACCTGGTTACTCTTTGATCAAGTACTATCATGCAATATGGGACACTTTGCTACTTAGAATAAAATAATGTAGGCCTTAGCAGCTATTTAGCCTCTTTTCTTATCCAAACATTCATTCAGACACGAAGACGATGTTTGCTAGCTTGATCTTTACAACTTCCTGTCACATGCATAATCACGCAAAGCGACTTTGATCACTTCATGGATGGCGACGGTGGAGTTTTTAGAGGATCGGGCTGAGCGATCAAAAGCTCAGGTCTAAGTCACAGACAAGACGGCTGGATTGCTTGCTATCAGATTAGAGGAAGATGGCCACACTGGGTGGGCAGGTCAAACACTATCTCAGGCTTTTATGGTCTATAAAAGCAACAGAAACTCAGCTTAATGAGTGCTGCACAAAGGTCATGGGAATGCTCAATGTTTATATAGATAAACTAGGGTTTTTAAAGAGGTAAACCTGTTATTTTGGGTAGATTTTGTATGTCAAATACAACACAAAAGCAGTTGGAAACTTAGAGCACAGTAATAAAGTCTGTCATTTTGCATTCGATAACAACAGTTGAAGTGGCAAGCAAATGAAGCTAGAACTATTTGGAGCACATTATATTATGGCTCCATGGTCAATTTTATATATTTATATATACTGTATATTGTAATAATATTATTTGTTTTGTTTTTTTAGTTGGTTGGTTTGTTTATGCTTACTAAAGCTGCCTTTATATATATCGTTAATTCAGTAAATCAAGTAATCTAATGACATTTTATTACAATTATTTTAAAATATTTATAATATATTCCTGTGATGTCAAAGCTGAAACTGTCATCGTTCGCTGTCACATAATCCTTCAGGAATCAAAAAAAATGTACAATTATAATAAAAGTGTAATTTGATATTGTTATTATCAATGCTGTTGTGCTGCTTAATAATTTTGTGGAAACTGTATATATACATATATTTGATGAATATCCATGTTCAATAATATGTCCAAAAGCATGTTATCTAAAACGTAAGACTTTTGTAAAAAAAACATTAAATCCATTTACTGTCACTTTTGATTAGTTTAATGTGACTTTCATGCTGAATAAAGATTATTTAAGACATAAAACATTATAAGACATTAACTTTATGAACATGATCCAAAACATCTAATAAACATTTTAAGAAAATATATATTTATGTCTTTAAACCAAACAAATTCTCTCTCTTTTTGTGAAAAACTGCTTTCAAACTGTGCTCGTGCTGTCTATCCATAATATAAACGTTACTTCATATGCTCTTTTGTTATATACTGCAAACAACACCCTACATTATTAACCATAGCTTGTGTTTCTAAATATATTCTGTGACGAGGTATATTTTTCATGCCTGTTTGAGGCTCATACATTTTAATGAACATTAATTTTCAATGACTTTCACATGCACACATCACCTATACGTGTACAAAAATGTTATTTTTTTCCCAGAAAGCCTTAGGGCAGAATTCCCAGCAAAAGTTAGCAGGCAAATTCCAAGTCCAGGCTGAATGAAATTCCCATGTCATGTCGTGTTCCCTACTAGTCGTCCAACCATCCCCCCTCCTCTCTCTCTCTCTCTCTCCTCCCTCTTTCTCTTTCTTCCATACTCTCTGCTCTCTGGAGCTCCATTCTGACTCGTCTGTGTCCGTCAGTGTGGTGAATATTTCTGCCTTCTCCGTGTCACATTCCAGCTTCCAGAGGTCTTCCTAACTCGGTTTATAAAGAGAAGCATCTGCACTCTGCATTTTGAACACCTTTTATTTTTACCTCTACTGACTTTGGCTGCCTTCTTTTGAATAAGCAAACAGACTCTACAGGAGAGTTTACCTTCCCAATTTACCTTCTTTAAGGTCTTGAGGACTTGCATGGATTCTCATGTATACGGAGGCTCTTTTCTGCACAGGAATACTTCAGCTCTGATGTGTTTGCACTGATAAGAGGAAGAACTGAATATACTGGGTAAGTTTGAGTGAAAGTGAATGAGGCATTTAAGTTTTGGGCTGAGTTATTTGTCCTGCTTTATTCATAATTTCATATAATTGTATGAAAATTATTTGAATGATGTATATTTTTTTTAAATGGTTGATAATTTTAAATAATTAGTAAGTAGTGAATATGAGTGAGTAAAAGTGTGTGTAAATATATATATGGATACAGTATTTATATATAACTATTTTACTACTATTAAGCTAGTAATGAATCTAGCATGTATGTATGTATGTATGTATATTAGTACAAGTATATTAAATATGGTACATAATTGTTACATAAAATAATAGATAGAGTAAGTTGATTTATGTTAACAAGTATAGTTAATTAAATGCCAATATACTAAGGAATCACAGTGGGGTCATAATTGAAAGCACTTTCCTCAACAATTGAGTGCATTTGATCACATTTTCCCATCTAAATGAGTCTTTTCAACTGCATGCGAGTGGATTCTCCTTATTCACAGGTGTAGTTTAGACTTCATCTGTCTCAGGTGGGCTTTGTGTCGTGGTGTGGATGAAAGAGAACACCTTTGCTCTCTGCATTCAATAAAAGCTGTTGAATGACTCTCGGGGGCTCTGGACTGTGTTTGAACAACAGCACGCTCGCAGATTTCCTTTAACACTTCACATTAGATTGATGTCCTTCCTCTTTCAGGAGTGCTGGACAGGGTCAACATCATCCCTCACGCACAACCAGACACCCGCAGGGGACTCAAACTAAACCCAAACGTTCATTAGCACTCTTTGTAGACCATTAGTTGATGCATAATGCACTCGCTATCATACAATAACAAACCTTTAGCTGTCACTTAGAAACATACAAGCACAATATTTAGAGATATTTACAGATTTCTGATATGATACCCAATAGTTGATTACATTAGAAGAGATATTTGGTGATGTTTAATATGTTGATATTTGGAGTTTCTGCTATAGAAATGTTGATGATGATATACTGGCGGCCATATCGATATCAGCTGATAAATTATATTCTTTATATTTTCCTTATGCAATACAAGAGCTAATGCTGCTATGAGAAAATATCAGCGATGTGGGAGTCTTGTTCATAAAAAAGGGAACTTAATTTATTACTAAAATTTATGATTACATTAAGATTTCTTAACTTTCTGAGTGTTTTTAGGTCCATATTAACATGAATTTTTTTAATCAGAGTAACACTGAGTACTAATACTAATAATAGATAGCTAATTAATGCATGTCTCATAATTTTGTAAATTTGCAATTATCACAACATATTAAATGATGCTAGCTGAAATAACTTGAAATGTTAAGTATGTATTATTATGTGTAAAAAATATACATACATATTATGACTCATATTATGATACATATTAAGGTCTCATTTGTTAACATTCAATAATTGTAAACAAGAATAATCAGTAATACATATTTTACAGCCATTATTAATCTGTTATTGTTAAGAAAAACTGAATAATTTTGTTGGTAAACAGAGCATTAACAAATGTTAACCAGTACTTTATATTGTACATGTGTAATAGACTATTTTATTTACTTAAAGTACGATTAATACATGTTACAGTCAACTAATAGTTTTTATAGTATAGTTTAGTGGGCATTGCGGTGGCGCAGTGGGTAGCACGATTGCCTCACAGCAAGAAGGTCGCTGGTTCGAGCCTCGGCTGGGTCAGTTGCCATTTCTGTGTGGAGTTTGCATGTTCTCCCTGTGATCGCATGGGTTTCCTCCGGGTGCTCCGGCTTCCCCCACAGTCCAAAGAAATGCGCTATAGGTGAATTGGGTAAGCTAAAATTGTTTGTAGTGTATGTATGAGTGTGTATGGATGTTTCCCAGTGATGGGTTGCAGCTGGAAGGGCATCTGCTGCGTAAAACATATGCTGGATAAGTTGGCGGTTCATTCCGCTGTGGCGACCCCAGATTAATAAAGGGACTAAGCCGAAAAGAAAATGAATGAATGAATGAATGAATGAATGAGTATAGTTTAGTATGCTCTAAAAATGTTTGGGTTGTCGTAACTCAACGTTGGGTCAAATATGGACAAACTCAAAATTGGGGCAATTTTAAATAACACTTTAACCCAGTGGTTGGATTATCCATATTTGACCCAATGTTTGGTTACAAAAGCCCATAATTTTTGTCTAATATTGCCAAAAGAAAGCTTTTTTTTGTAAAGTGTAACCAAATGAACGTTATATTAACAAATGCTTTAAAATTACTATAATTAATGTTAGTTAATCCATCAACTACAGTTGATGAAGATAATAGTATTGTAGTAGATAATAGTATTGAAGATAATAGTAAACTGTTAATGTTAATTATTAAAGTAGACAGTAATTGCTCTGCATGTAAACACATTATCACAGCTCCATTTACCTCAATCAGGTTGCTAGGTATTATATATATTTTTTCTAATGGCTTTACTAACAGTAGCTTCTCTGTGCGTCAATGGGGAGGAAGTGACCTCCGTCACTCATTCCTCTTATTTAATACGTCCACCCACAAAGAGCTCAATGTTTGCAGCGTAATTGAACTATTAGCTAACAGCTACTTACACAATTGTTATAGTGTGATGTGCTTGTGGCCACAGACCTCATGACTAGAAACAATACTTTCACCCACCTTTAGAGACTGTCTCACTTTAAGAGGCTGCTGTCGCCTGCTCTGGTTCTTGAGGGTCTTTAATAGAAGGACCAGATGTTGGACGTCCTGCAACTCTAGTGGTCTCAGACAGCTGCGTTGTGTCAGCTCCTGTCCCCGTTCCCGCTCTAGAGCAGTAAGGCTGGAGCCAGTGGCCCTGAACACACACACACACACAGGGCGGCATTGTTCAGTGAAACAGCCCGGACGCACAGCATTCAAGCAGATCTGAGGTGAAGTAGATGTAGGAACTTCAAACTGAATGGCCATGTTGTTCTAAACCTGTGTGACCTCCTTTCTCCTGTGGAAACACAAAAAGGAGATATTTAGAATAATGTTCCTACTGCTTTTTTTGTCATTGAAAGCAAAAATGCACACTTTTGTGGATTTAAAAAATATTTTTCAAAAAAAGCATTTGAGCTCGAAGTTTACAATAAATGTTGTTTGCAATTAATGTCACTAATTTCTGTTCGTTTACTGCTTATGCTTCAGTTTCTGTTTTAAATATTGTTAAATTCAAAGGATTTGTTAAAGAGTGAGGGAAAATGAAATACAATTTATTTATTTCATTATGTTATTTATTAAAAAATGGTCCTGTTAGCATATGGCATATGAAGACAGCTCCAACTCATGGTCTAAAACTAATAGTATTATATAAATTGTCTTGACAAATCCTGACAAGAATGATTCCAAATATCTCATAATTGTAGGACCTGTCAGCCGCTGTAATTTTCTTTGAAAAACTAATTTCTTATTCAGATCATCTACAGACCTCACCAAAATGTTACCGATTTTGTTATATAGACTACTTCTACTTTAATCCAAATTAAGTTTTTTTCTAAAAACGCTCCGCATCCACACTATTGCTATCAATTGTTTCACAAAAGTTGGTAATCTAAACTCAAATGAGAGAAAATGTTTTTTCCCTGTACATCGCATACATTATGATGAAAACCGCTTTGTACTGTCATGTCTGCCTAGTGTTTATTTACTTTCTGGCTTTTTGAAACATCTTGCCAATATGTCGAGGAAAAGCACAGAAGAGTCTTTTAAATAGACCACCAGTGAGGTGGAGTTGATGTTGTGAGTAACAGAATGGGAGACAAGCCAAAGAAGACAAGAAGAGTATTAGTGTGGACATGGCCAAATTTCCATTGTCAAATTGCGTCTGACGTTGTATCTTTGCAACGCTTTGACATTTTGACAACAGACTTTATATGTATCATAACTCATTGACTTGTAACTGCATTCATTCACCCATTTTTTTATTTATACCATTTTTAAAAACCAGTTTCAAAAGCAGCTGGTCTGGCGTTCGCTGCTATGTTTAGCTCTTCATTCTGCTTCTGCAGAGCTCGGCCGCTTAATTGCTGCTTGCAGATATTTTGTTTGTAAATGTTAAATAAAGGGCCTCTTGTTGCCTACATTATTTCCAAAAGATAAATATTTTGCAAATGCGCATTGTGCCATGTAAATTTGACAGTAATAACTAGGGACTGCAAAGACTGTCCATAAAAAACAAAAAGTTCCATAGAATTACATATAATTCCTACATACTTCAAAGTATTTTAATTCACTTGAAATAACAATTTATCATCAACACAGTTTTAAATGTGTCCAGAGCCTGTTCTATGCCCCCCCATTTCTTCATTTTAGTTGATCTCCAATCTTTATTTCATCCCCAACCCTGCTGCTTGAAGTCACTATACGCCATTTATAATGCAATTCTACAAATTGTGAGGCAAAAAAAAGCCTTCTGTCATTATGAATCAGGCTCAAAAACACACAGGACCCTGCAGTCGGCATGTGGTATTTTATGAGCCCCTGTGCCCTTATGCTTAAGGATTTGCCTATGTTTTGAATGAGATATGTTTTTTGCTGCACTGCAGCCAGCCAATCAGATGCTTTCATGATTCAGCATACATCAGCACTGCCAACAGGCTGCAGTTCAGCAATTAAACTGAGAACAAGAACAAGTGGCTATGGTTAAAAAAAACATCAACAAGGAAATAAACTAAAAACAATGGCTGGTTTTGTTGTCCATTTTAGGGTTTACGTCATTTATGTTGCAACATGTCTCCTGCAAAACTGCAATTTTAGCCTTTTCCAACTGAAATTAACTGACAAAAAGAGGCTGTTCACGCAGAATTGGGTACTACTGATATATTTTCCTTTTTGTGTGTGTTAAGTAAAAGCACATATGACAGATATGATTAATGTATTGTGCTGGTGTCTTCTGCAGCATCTCATGCACGACACATCACTTCAAAAAAACAGCAATAAAAAATTCATCTCTGAACTCTAAATCTTTCTGTTCCACTGCCGTGTGTCGTCTTGTGCTTTTGAATGCAAAACACATTGCTTTTTGTTATATATATATATTGGGCCTCACGGTGGCGCAGTGGGTAGTACGTTCGCCTCACAGCAAGAAGGTCGCTGGTTCGAGCCTCGGCTGGGTCAGTTGGCGTTTCTGTGTGGAGTTTGCATGTTCTCCCCGTGTTGCCGTGGGTTTCCTCCGGGTGCTCCGGTTTCATGCGGTACAGGTGAATTGGGTAAGCTAAATTGTCCGTAGTGTATGAGTGTGAATGGGTGTGTATGGATGTTTCCCAGAGATGGGTTGCGGCTGGAAGGGCATCTGCTGCGTAAAACATATGCTGGATAAGTTGGCGGTTCATTCCGGTGTGGCGACCCAGATTAATAAAGGGACTAAGCCGAAATGAAAATGAATGAATGAATATATATATATATATATATATTGTAATTATACTGAATATTGTGTTTATGTTCATACTGAATTAATTCTTGTATTATTTACTTCAAGATGTTTTTCCAGTTGTTTATACAAAACATGCACACTGGTGTGCTTTGGTCTTATGTCATATTCAGACTGCTGAGTCACCTTATAAAAGTTTTTGAAAGCTTTTTAAAAATCTGACTGCATCTTGTAAACTTTAAACCTTTAAGACAATGTCAACGGCCCCTCAAGAACAGCTTTTTTTCCACAAGTTACAAATGATAAATTGTGTAGAATGTCCTGGTTTACAGCTGCAATTACATGTAACTTTAAAATTGCAAAGAGGACACAAAAGGCAGAGTGTTTATTAATTTCTAAAATAGTTTCACTGCAAAACAACTGTACTTGACATATTGCAGTGAACACTCCAAATCCATTTGTCCTGTTGTTGGAAATAACACAGTGAGTACCTCGGAAATAGACAAGGGCATCACTTACTGAAAGCAACTCATGGTTTTTCATAATTCAACAAAATATAAGGTTTATCCCTGGAGTAGAAGTATACAAAACGATTTATAGTCCATGACAACCTAAGATGTACAAAGACTGTTTATGTATATGGTTTTTTAACGGAAGACAGTGCAACATGCAAAAAGGCAGAAAAGCAACAACTTATATTAAAAAAAGCAAACTAGTAAATTCATCCTGAATCCCATTAAGAAGAGATTAGCTGGTCCACCTTTGAATGTGCATGTTATTTAATTGCAAGTTTATCAAGCAATTTTGTGAGATTTCCCCTTGCAAGTGCCTGAAATAGCTGGACAGAGCTGTTGTTAAAGGAACTCTCCACTTTTTTTGAAAATAGGCTCATTTTACAAGTCTCCTACAGTTAAACAGCTGAGTTATACTATTTTTTAAAATCCATCCAGCTCATTTTAGCACTTTTAGCTTAGCTTAGCATAAATCATTCAATTGGATTAGACTATTAGCATCTTGTTTAAAAAATTCCTAGCCATATCGAACGAGAAAGTAGCAACTTTTCATTTTCCATTGATCTTATGAACAATGTAACTACAGAAGTGTTTAACTTTAAATAGGAAAATTATTCAAACTCTTATTTACAAGATGCTAATGGTCTAATCCGATTCAATGATTTATGCTAAGCTAGACAAGCCAGACCCAGATAAGGAGTTAAATGAGTCAAAAAAGTGTTCCTTTAATAGCTATTAACTGAACTTTGCCTTTAAAAGAACTTTAATATGTGTTAGCAGTAATATTACATTTGATAGACATCATTCATTATAGCCACTATATATAGCTCTGTGTTTGTGTTCAACGCGAGAAGGACATTTATACAGGTTTGGAACAAGATTATATGTGTGAGTAAATAAAGAAAGAATTTAGATTTTTGGGTGAACCATCCCTCAAATGCCTTTCATGAGTTTATGTGGTGAACAAGCCCGGCAATAATAAGACCCAAAATACTTTTAACAGTTCTGTGGCAGCCAGCGTGTCTAATCGGCATTAGAAACTGATGGAAGTTAAACTGCAGTCTAGTTTCTGTTCAAGCTTGATCTTGCACAAATATGGTAATGCTTAGCATCTGTCTGACCTGACAGCTTCTTTCTTTCTTTATTTCTCAAATGAAGTATTACAATGCAGATCAGTTGATGTCTGATGTTAATAGGGCTGACTCTTGGGCCTGTAATTATGGAGGAGCTAATTGTTTAATTTTGAGCCAGGTGTCTGTCGCCTCAAGCAGGTCAACTGAGAAAGCAACAGTTCAGCTGCTGTTACCACTATACACAATGGCTTCCTTTACTTCCAGTCTTTAGATTCTTTTACACATAACATAGTAAATGACTTCAACCAGCTGTTTCAATTACTCAGGATTTTGTTTCAAGTCAACTTGAAATGAAAGTTGTGATCGTCTTTTCTGCCATATTGTGACATCTATGAGTGAAACAGCTTGAAAAATGCAGGGTGGAACTAGATTTTGTCCATCTGGAACTGGTTGGATGGTTGTGGTTTGCTATCGGTTGATCTCATTTGAGTGACAGGTTATACCGCCCTCACGCTAATAAAAAAATAATAAAAAAAGCCAGCAGGATTGTTGCAGGAAAGAAAAGATATTCTGACTAAAGGCTTAGATTTGTTGTTGACCACAAAAGTTAATCAATAAAAAATATATACTGTGTACACTGGAAAAAAAGTGTTGTATGATTTACTCAGAAATAGAGGTCATCCAGAAACAATATTTAGCAAATAATTATGAGGAAATTACTTGTTCAAACGCCTATGCAAAAGCCTCAAAGTACCATCTGAATTATATTTCTAAAATAAGTCTTTTTTTCTCTGCGTTATATGTTTATGTACTTAGAGACTTTTGCATTTAAATTGAATTAAACATGAAATACTGTAGTAGAAAGTATGATGTTCTACTTGTAAATAGTATTTTATTTTCTATATTCACCTTTAAAAAAGTATGATTCATGAGTGCTTTCTATTTCTTTAAGCTTTTGAATACTCAGAATATTTGGACCATCAACTATTGTTGATACTGCAAAATTTAAATGTAGACTTTAATATTTTATTGGCATTATTAGTTATGATGTAAACTGAAATATATTATCAGTTTGAGACAGTATATTGAATAAGATATAATATGTATAGACAAATAAATTTGCAGCTCATTACCCGTTTCTGGACTGTAATTTACCCAGCATTTCAAACTAATACAAATGTCAATAATAGACACTTTGTTTAACCTTTTAACAATTACACTTACAGAGATCAAAATCTAATAATGCTATTTAAAAGTAAATAAACAGAAAAACACCCATAAATCACACACTGGAGAAAACTGTTCATTAATAAATAGTTTTATAGTGTTACATCAGTTCAATTCACAACAAACAAAATAATTTTACTCTATAGCCTATGACACATGGTAAAATGTAAATAAGATTGCAAATGAAACAAATGATCGAGTGTTCTTCATTATGGTCAAACAGTCTTCTCAGGTAGCTAATCTAAGAGGATATTGTGTGCCATGTGGTGCACTATGAAGGCGAGAGGGCTGGCTGAATGTTTGTTTGCTTATCTTGTGGGGTCTCTGCTCTGAATGCGTGTGCATGCACTTCTATGTGTGTTAGTCTGATCTGTCAGGAAGAGTGTAATCTGGCCTCCGGCTTGCTTACGTGGTAAAGCTAGGTCTGTGTTCTCAGAGATAGGACCTTTGTGAAGGACGGTGGAATAGTATGAAGCTTACAAGGTATTAATGCTAAGAATATTATAGTTTTTTTTTATTAAGCATAACTGTTTTTAAAAGAATCTTGTTTAACAAGTATAGAGGACATATGGCTCAATAGCCTCTGGGTATGTTTCTGCCTGAACTACAGCTGCACATATTACATGCCCAAGAATAATTACCTATACCTACAATTTGAATTTAAAAAAATGTTAAGTAGAGAATATGATTCAACTGGGAATGCCATGCCAGTTACACTCTTAAAAAAAAGAAATGTTCTTTATTGGTATCAGTGGTTCCATTGAAGAACCTTTAACCTTTCTTTATATTGCACAAAGGGTTCTTTATAGTGGAATAACGTTATTTTGATTGTTGAAATATTCTTCACACTAAAAGTGTAGCCACATTTCCCATACAATTATCAGGGCCAATTTCATTTCAATTGGAATCCAGGGCAAAAATATTTTCAATGCAGATTTTGCTTTGCGCTTTTACATTTACCACACTAACCAACTGAAGGCTAATTGGTTTAAACTACTGATTATAAAAAAAATTATATAATTTTGTTTAAATACAAAAAGTTGTGCTAATATAATTGCATTTTTTTTATTCACATTTCTTAAATATTTGTAAACTGAATTAATTATCACACATATTTTCATGAGTGAAGCAATGTGAAAACGGCACCTAAAGGCTGCTTTGTTTATGGTTTGTATGTGTGCAGCACCAGTTCTGGTTTTCCTTTGTAACAATACAAATACTGCCACCTGCTGTATGGAAGGACACTTCCTCTCGCAGGAACAAAATGTTTATTCTTGTTTTAGTTGGCTGTTGTTTGCTTTGTGTGTTCCAGCGCAGATATCGTATTTAACACAGAATGGCTGTTTTTGCATTATTTTGAACATAATAAGGCAAGGGCAGGAAAGGTTATTTATGTTGCACATTTCATGCACAATGGTAATGCAAAGTGCTTTACATAAAAACGAATAAAAGAAACATAAAATACAACTATGAGAAATAAAAACAACAACAAATAAAAAATAATTAAAAACAGATTAAGGGCAGCACGTTGGCTCAGTGGTTAGCACTGTCACCTCACAGCAGGAAGGTCGCTGGTTTGAGTCCCAGCTGGTCCAGTTGGCCTTTCTGTGTGGAGTTTGCCTGTTCTCTCCGTGTTCGTGTGGTGCTCCGGTTTCCCCCACAGTCCAAAGGCCGCTGTGTAAAGCATATGCCAGAACACTTGGCAGCTCATTTCGCTGTGGCAAACTCTGAAGATCAGAGACTAAGCTGAAGGAAAATGAATGAATGAATGAAAAACCAAGTTCAAGTTCATTAAAATGTTTTACTTAAGATTAAAATGTGTTAAAAAAAGATTTGAAAGAAAGACAGGATAAGCATTAACATTATGTGCCATAGAATGCTCATTTGTGCAAACATCACATCCTTTTATATTTTTTCTACAAATATCTTTCCCATAAAAAAAGTCAAGCTAGAAGGTAGGGGCCTCACAGTGGCGCAGTGGATAGCACGATCGCCTCACAGCAAGAAGGTCGCTGGTTCGAGCCTCGGCTGGGTCAGTTGGCGTTTCTGTGTGGAGTTTGCATGTTCTCCCCGTGTTGGCGTGGGTTTCCTCCGGGTGCTCCGGTTTCCCCCACAAGTCCAAAGACATGCAGTATAGGTGAATTGGGTAAGCTAAATTGTCCATAGTGTATGTGAATGAGTGTGTATGGATGTTTCCCAGTGATGGGTTGCAGCTGGAAAGGCATCCGCTGCGTAAAACATATGCTGGATAAGTTGGCGGTTCATTCCGCTGTGGCGACCCCAGATTAATAAAGGGACTAAGCCGAAATGAAAATGAATGAATGAAGCTAGAAGTTTGGGGAAAGTCTTGTTTTATAAAGTTTTGTTCTAAGTGGTTCACACATTGGCAATAAAAATGTAATTAATACATAAAATAACCCCTTGACAAAAAAAAAAAAAAAAGTTATATAGGGAACCCAAAAGTGTCCTTATACTGCACCACTCACTATAAAAAACCATTTGGGATCTGTTTAAGAGTGTAGAGCCAAGGCACACATAGTTATACAAACACATTCACATCCATTTAGACACAGCTCTCCACTAAAGTGCTCAAAAAAAGGTGATTCTACTAAAAGCTTTTTATTCCAAAGTTCTGTTCGCTCTGTTTCAGAGAAGCCAGCCCTAAATGAACTCATCATATCTGTCTCAGGAAAAACCCTCAGCATGTTAAACATGGCTCTGCTATGCATGGCTCTGCTATGCATCCAAAACGGTCTTTCTTTCTCTCATGGTGGTTAAGGGTCAAAGAAACCGGTGCTAAATCCGTACAAAAGGTCACAATCCTTCAACAGGCCTCTGTTTTTCATCCAAGTAAATCTTTCATCGTGACAATAAACAGTTAAATGTGGCGTTATAAAAGCAGTTCTGAAAAGCAAATGACTATAGTGCTGTTAAATAATAGCAGCGTTCTGTCCGTCTGTGTGCTGGTGGAGGCTAGCTGAGGTATGGAAAAGCTTTCGTTTCCCATCTGTGTGGGGTTAAGTACATTTAGGTCCTCCAGCTCCACTGTTCTGCATCACTGAGCTAACAGAGGCTGAGTTGGAGAGAGCCGAGACTGGCCCTGCATTCTGAAACCTAATATTAGAGAAGAAGAAAAAAAGCCAAGGGAGAAAAAAAGGAGGAAAAAAACAACGAGGCAGAGAGGAAGTGTAACATTAAGGTTGGCAAATGAATCTGCCCGAAGTCATGTTTTGTGATTATAATGAGGGTGAAGTGGTGTGGCGCAGGCAAATGAGAGTGAAATAAATCATGGCCTTATTTAGGAAGTCAAGCCCTGACATGAAATACTCAATACTGGATACTCGATACTGATTTTTTTTAGATTCTGATTTTTTTTTTCTCCAAGTATAGATTTAAATAAAGTGTTAAAATATGTTATATTTTATGAATGTCTGATAAAAAAATTAAATAAAATAAAGAGAAGAAAGAAAATCTAAAGCATTTTCTGTCAGAAAATGACAACTGGACAGAATAACAATGTTTTAATGTCAGTTGTGATGGAAAGGTAGATGGATTTTTTTTTTATTCTACTGTTTTGTCTTTAAATAAATTTAAAGATGTATGAAAAATGTCCACACTAATACATTTTCATAAAAAATTTTTTTCATTTTTCTCTTCGTTTTAGCCTTCTGTCCACACTGAGACAGCGCTTTTAGGAAATGAAAACGTACCTTTTTGAAAATGCAGTGCAAAGTGGATACATTTGAAAACGCCATTTTTGTGATGCTGTTTGAACTTGAAAAATGGAGACTTTTGAAATAATGAGGCACTCGTTCAGTCATGTGACCAATTCAGCTAACATAATGGACGACACTGTAAAGTAGATTTTTTGGATGATGTCCATTATGACAGCTTTATTAAAGATTATTGTCAGTTTGTACATGATATTGCCTCTCTTCAAAGGACAAGAAACATTTACTATGAGCTGTTGTTCAGTAGTGGAAGCAGACGACAGATGGGACATTTTGCCATGACGTTTCAAAGAGACTGGAAGTAAACAAACCGCAGGCTGACATGCAGTGATATGCAGCATTTTCTGTCATTTTAGTGTGGATGATGAAATGAATTAAACATGAAAGTGTGGACTTGGAGTTTTTAGACGAAAACGCAGCTTTCAAATTTAATCATAAATGTAATTAAATTAAAATTAATATAAATTTTAAAAATCTAGATAAGTTGAACATTTTTAAGTGGTCTCTTTTTTATCCAAAGCTGTGTATTAATATCTTATTACAATCAACTTATAGAAGATAAACACTATATAGCTTAGTTAATTCCCTTTTTTCTTTGTTATCAACAGTTTCTGTAAATGTGCTCGTCCGTTAAGTCAATAAACCACGCAGGCTCACAGTGGATTAAGTGAAATGAATTATTAGACAGAGTTAAATGTATGTGACCAGAAATAGACATCCTGCACATTTATATAATCCATCTCTCCTAATCTTTCTTTATGAGGTGCGAGAAGATGGAGTGCTTTGTGGTTACAACCAACTCCTGGATGACATCAAAATTACATGTTACCAAACAGTCATTATTGGTGGAAATTCAGTTTGTTTTACATCTGAACAAATACTCCTACACTCAGTTTACTCGTATTTAAAGGGTTTGGTTATATTGCAAAACATGACTTGTTGAGGGATTCCTTTGTTTTATGCTCTCTTGCGTTATTATCATCGTGGATATTTCTTTATCAGTCTTTCTCTAAATAATCTTCGACCGAAGCCATTCCTTCTGATCAAAAACAGCTGTTGGAAAACTGTGTATAGTCCTCTATTTTTAAACATTTCCTCTAAAAATAGAAATCTGAATCTCACCAATGAATCTCTTTTTTATGATGACTAGTTTAATCTCCTTCTCCAAAAAAAAAACAATAATAAAGTCTGAGTAATTCTCTCTCTTTCATTTCTCCACTGGATCTCTTGAGTTCACGATAAACAGACCTCTGCGAGAAGACGTGTTTTTATAAGGCCACTTCATAAGGAGAGACCGAGGCTCCCTCTGATATTTAGGGATTTAAATTGCCTTGTGTTTGTGTGCAGTTTATAACCCAATCCTCTGACGAATATGTTTATGTAATGGATTTTTACCACAAGATGTTCCTTTCTGTTTATTTTGATGCTTGGAACTTTTAAACATTCTGCTGGATAGAAACAATGCCAAGTAATTCTTATTAGGAGTATTAGTAGCACTGTGGCTAACTTCAAAATAAGCCCAAAACAAGCCCAATATTATTAGATTGTTTATTATCATTAATAATATATATTATCAATTATGCATTGGCCTGAAACATATTACAATGAAACCACTCTGAGAATTAAAAATGAAAGTTATTGTGCTGAAATCATTATAATTATCATCAATCTCAAAGTTATTTATCATATTTTCTCAACAATCAAGCATGTTTTTTTGTTTGTTTGTTTTCAAATAATCCCCAAAAATGCAACCTGTGACCCATGAATGTTTTATATAAAAAGAAGCTCAAAGTCATGTATTATGAGTGGATTTGGCAACTTTGTTTAGTAGAAAATTACTAGACTGTGAAATCAGGGTTATTTTTAGGAGAATAAATGTACTTGCAAAGTCATGCATGCCTGTTTACACGTGGTATTAAAGGGGTCATGAAATAATATCAACATATTTACATAAAAAAACCTCATCCTTCAGAAGTAAGTTTTTTACCACTATGACTGGCTAAGAGTTTGCATATTTAAACATTTTTGATATATTGACAGCTACCCGCTCATGAATGTAAACTTCTGCATGTTTGACAGCCTACATCCTTCATAGATGGATGCCGTTGTGAATTAAATACATAATCTGTAATGACAAACATAACAATAGAGACCATGTAATAAAAACACTTGTGGGGTGCAACATTAATGTCAAATCTCTCATAGTCTAGTCTTTCATTTCAATGAGGGTCTCACAAGCTGGAGCAAATACTCAAACGCATCTGTCTATATGCAAAAAATGTTCTGTCCACATTTCTTCAATCAATTTGTTTAAAACACTATCATGTGCCCGCAGAACTCCCAATGGACTGTTTATTTTAGCTCCAGGTTGCACATCTGCCTTTGGATGCTATGCAACATTGTCCTCCTATAGTTCAGTATTTTGGTTTGTCTCTGGGAAAGAAAAAACAACAACTGCATAAAGTTTGAAAAAAAAAAAGTAATCATCACCAATAAGGCTGACCCCCTTCATGTTTACAAATACAATCAAATACAATCATTTCTGATTAATGATGTCACAGAATTCACCAGTGTTTTGGAATGACTGTGTAAATGGTGCTTTTTTTTGGAAAAACGAAACATCGTCTTTGTGAATGACACATTTTTTTATTAATTTTGATTTCATAATCATACATTTCAATTTTCTGGTCATTTTACATATATTTACCCATATTAGTGAAGTGAAGTAAATATTGTTAAGTATGGTTTTACTCGAAATTGGTCCACTGCTTTTGACCCATCCAAGCGTATGCTCGAGTGAGAAGTGAGAGCACACACTCACACACACACACAGTGAGCATACATCTGGAGCAGTGGGCTCCCGGGGGGCAATTAGGGGTTAGGTGCCTTCCCCTCAAGTGCACCTCAGCTGGGTATCGAAAATGGAGAGTTTGGTTTCTCCTCCCATCTTCAATTCCTGCCGGGACCAGGAATCGAACCTGCAAACATTCGATGCAACATTTCGACAAGTCCAACTCCTTAACCATTAGGCCACAACTGACCCCAGTCACTTTCTGAAAGAAGCTAATGGCTCTCAGGTTTCAACTCTAACGGGTTTGGAACAAGTAGACAATGGTTAAATGATGGCAGAATTTTCATTTTTGTTTGAACTATCCCTTTAATCTCATTTAGCTAGTGCATTTCAACAACACCTGACACAAGATTTAAGAAAATTGATGGAGAATAGGTGGTCTTTTGTGGCTGGTTGAACACTACACTACACTACACTACACTACACATAAGCATCTACACTTCATTAGCATTTAATCAAATTGGTTTCATCATTTGGGATAAACACTGGAAACATTCTTGAAAATGTCTTTTTTTAGTAAAAGTTATTAACAATGACATGATGGAGCATAAATGAAGAAAGAATTTTAATATTGACTATTGAAAATGAAACCCCTTAAATGAAACACTTGCAAGTGCACCTGTTTTCTCTTCCACCTGTTTGTTTGTTCTTGAGGAATTCACGTGATGGCACAGGAAAATGCCTGGCCAAGCAAGCTATAAGTGACCTGCCTTGTCAACAATGTTTGGCTGGCATGCCTGTGGGAGGTCTATAGTTGACATTTTAACCCTAGCTGCGAATACTAATGACAGCAGTTGTTTTCTTAACCCATTATTGTGTCAACTTGAATATCATATGTTGTACTTGAAAAACAGGTGTTCAAATTCCCGTTAAAATTATTAGAGCCTGGAAAGGTTTGCTATTTGTGACTATGTACAGTCGCTGAATCGGGTGAATGTCCGGGCTGCTTAAGTTATTCAGTCAGGAGCGACGTAATTTTAGAGCTGTTCTTGCTTGACTTCTATTTGTGAAGTCAAATGAAAGAGTATTGGCTCGTGCCAGCTTTGAAGCTCAGGTTTGGGCTTTAGTTTGGCTCGGTGTCTGATTAAAGCCAGGCTCTGTTGGTCAGGCTGCTGGCTTCAATAAAGCTCTGCCAAACATGAGCTGCTGCTTTCCTCTCTTGATTGTGTGGTTTCAAATGGAGGACAAAGCTGAAAACCAAATTAAAAAAAATTTGCAATGGACAATGATAATGAACAGTAGTTTAATTCAAGAATGAAATGGGCCCAGTGTAGTTTAATCAGCGTAGTTAGACTTTACTAACATGGTGGCCATGGTTTATGCTGCAAACCCCAAAGATTGTGTTAAAAAAAAAAGGCTTTGATTAAATTTCAAACAGCTTGAAAAAAAATCTGTCAAAATATGGCCAAATCTATCCATCACAGAATACAATATGTCATAGTCTATTGTAGTTTTCAACGTAGGATCCAGGGATCACAAAAGCTGTGTAATTGTTTGAAGAAAAGCCACAAAAAATGGGGATAATCATATTTGGGAAGTCCATAGCATCTAAAAGGCTGACAACCCCTGATCTACTGACCTTATTCTGCAATGCGGAAGTGCTCTCGTTTTTGTGATTGTTCTAGAACTTCCGATTCAGTTGCCTATGGGAGAAATGACTAGGAATAATAAATGGCAGAAAACAGTCAAACTACTTCCTCTGCATACAAGTGTATTCATGACTACAGATAAAGCAGAATAATATAATAAGAAAATATCAGTTTGCAACATCAAGCTGTTTTTAACGTCTAAAAATGAATGGAAGTGAATGGGCCTAGAAGTCTAGAGCCAAAAAGATTCAATTGGCTGCGCCCACTCGTACGTCAAGGATGAGGTCAACAGACCCAAATTTAAAGTCATAACTTCGAACTTAATATATATCAAATCAATATTAACAATGCAATTCATGTGCATGCATTTGTAGACTAATGAATTTAATTGCTGTATCATAAAATGTGGTATTGAATCTATTCAACCCAAACCTACCTGTCACATATTAATATTATGTGTAGGTTCTCCGTTTTTGTATTTCATTGTCATGTCAAATTGCAAATGGTTTACATTCCTTTTCTTGTTATTGTCATTATTTAGTCTAATATTGTCATAATTGTCAGTTAATTAATACTGTCATATAATAGTATTCTATGTAACCTATCAATCATTACCACTGAATTCAGTTCATTCAGTTTGATTAAGGATGTTTTTATTTATTTATTTATTTTTATTTATTTTTTTCAGATTAAATTACAGGTCCCTAAAAACCTTGTATTGATATTGGAAGACATTAAGCGACTTAGATCTGTTTTGATATGACGACCGGATACAACCCGTCAGATTTCTGTGGGAAAAGACTTGTTTTGAAAGAAGTCCAGTGGAGTTCATCCAAAAACATCAACGGATATTAACCACGAGCAACAATTTAGTCATATACTGTTTTTACGACCTTAAAAATAGCCTTGGAGTACAGATAGTACAGCAGATAACCATTCTTAAACTATTACATGTGTAAAATTTAAATAAACTATGCTTACATTGAAATCATATGTCATCTCTCAATATCTTGCACTGTGACCAAGTTCATGCCATAAAAATTATGCTTACTGAACTTTGTTGTACTCACTGTGGCTTTCAAATCGTCTGATAATTGGCCTGTCCCAAGCGAGCTTCTTAAAGCTTCCACACACATTGTTGTTTTTTGGGTTTTTCTGTCTAGTTAGGGAGGTTTTGGTCTTGACTAATCACTGTGGTTGCATGGAGGAGTGTGTGTACCGGAAAAGGACTCATAGTGATACTGTGAGATGTATGAACTCGGACACATGCAAACACAGGAATAGTTTGGGATATGAGTGCTTTTTCCACTGAAGGTCTTATCGTAGCGTTGAGGAGGCTGATCTGTTATACAGATCATTATGAGTCATACAGTAGCCCTTCATTATTTTCTTTGGCTTTGTCTATTAGTGATGAAGAGCTAAATGGAGGATGCTGAAGTTTCTTTCTTATTTTCTCTTTTGTTCTCTTTTCTCTGCAGTACAACCTGGAGTTCTTATAGATGGACCACTATCAACGCATTCCGGGTAAGAAACTCTACACTTATAGAGCTTGCCTGTGTTTAACAAGTAAAATGAAGAACTGAACCACAAACACACAACTCTAAAGGTCTATTGTGTTAAAGTTACGTTTGGTTATTGGTAGATTAAAAGTATAGTTCACTAAAAAATCTCAAATTCCTATTAATTTACCCATAGGTCAACCAATATGTAGATGACTTTTTCTTCTTCAGTAGAACAGTAAAGAAGATTTTGAGCTGAATCTGTGGTCCTTGGTGATTCATATAATGGCAGTGGTTATAGGTTTTTAGATTAAAAATAAACACATAAAAAATAGTCAAAATCAATAGCCATGGCTCCTGGTGACACACTGAGGTATTGTGAAGGAAAACTATTGGTCCATGTAAGAAACTGAACATTATTTACAATATTATTAGCCTTAACAGTCAAACGGTTCTTGGCACATGTGGGTGAATGTTTAATCTATCCCTTTAAGTTAGACTATTCATAAAAAAATTCTTTACTAAGCAACACATAACATAGCACTTTGTAAATGGTTATGAGACTGCCGTGAACTGAGGCTTCACATGGTGTTTAACTATTTACATCTGAAAATATTGTTTAAACATTTAAATTATGGTGCAGAGCCTGGGAGAGTTTCATAATTATAAGACTGTAATGAGGGAGAATGAAGATTCCCGTTAGACGAAACAGACTAAGCAGTTCAATTAGCAAAGGAAAGCTGGAAAACAGGTATTTTCTATATTGTATGAAATAGCACTCTACAAACATAGGCTTAAGTCTCAAGAGGTTAGACTCAATATTGTACAAACCATTTTATTTCATATAGAATTGATGTAACAACTTAAATAAAGCAATACTGTATGTCTACAACCTTGAATAAATATTTCCCCTCTATAGAAATTTTAAGTATACATATTAATGATTAATTTTAGTATAATATTAGTATAAGATTAGTATAGAGGGCTGAAAACCATCAAAGAGAAGCGAAACTGCTGAAGCAATTGCTAATGAGAGAAGAGCAAGACTTGGCACAAAAGCAGCGAAGCTTTTATTATACCTCAGTTAACTGCTTTCCGTTCTTCTGGTCGTGATCAAGTGGGTTTTATCATACTAAATGATAAATACTACAGCGCTACATACTAGTTTTATCATGCCAAATATCATGCCAGGTTCTGTTATAATGTTGCTCAGTGCACTCTAATAAAACCACAACATATTAAAGTGTCTTTGGTGTTTGGTAGTATATGGTAAGATACGTGTCATTAGTTAAAACTGCTCTAGACTACAACATTCTTCAAAACATTTTGGAATAAGTACATATGTCAGAAATAACATAACACTGTTCTAGCAATTTTTAGATATTTTAATGAAAACATAATCTTACATGTTGTGCCTTTAAATGGTTTAAATGCACACATTCCAGCCAATCAGACTCAAGAATTCACAGACCATGGTATAAACTGAAAGAGCAGCTTGTCTACCGCTAAGTGAGAGAGAGACTGAGACTCTACATTCCATTACACCCACGTGAACAGCTATCTACCTTCAGACTAGACTACTACTGAAAAACACTTCACTAACCCAACCATCCTAAATTCAGACCAGACTAATACTGAAAACAATTCACGAACTCAACGATCCTGCCACACATGCTCGGGGCTGTTTGTGTTCAACCACGTTTGTTTTGTTACAATTCATTTCTTCTTCTTAGATGTTCTGGCAATTTGGCAATAATTTACAGGGTAAAATTTCCCCGATGCCTATAAGTGGTTTTATGAGGCGGAGACAGAATGAGAGGATGACAGGGGTAGAATGGCATTCTATAAATAATTCTCTCTTTATGACAGGTTATAATTTCTATTATGATCGTCTCGACTGCAGTCGTCAATCAGCTTGTCAGTGAATAATAATGTACACGTTGGATCAGAAAGTCTTTTTTGTCTGCCTCATGTGACAGTTTGATGAGGAGAAATTAAACTTTAGGTTGTTGCAATGTCTGTGGTTGTACAGTGAGATGTAGCATTATTCTGCTGTTCGGAAAATTTCCAGCCAGTCTGTAAAAATAGTTTTCCCTGCGCATGAGGTTCTGCTGCAGCCAAAATGTAGGGAGAAATCCCAATATAATTACACTCCTTAAAACAACATCATTATAAGCTATGGTTCAGTGCTTCCCTTTATAGGGATTTTGAAAAATGAAGGTGGGTTCAGACTGGTTTTAACTTGTGGTCTCTCTTTCAGTACCACACAATAAGTGATCCATAGAGTGTCCGTGGATGAAATGGTTACAGCTTTCCTCAATGAAAGGCAGGACACTACTGAGGAGATGGCTTTAGTAAGCAATGCACTGGCTGCTTACTCCTTCATAGCAGGTAAAATCTCCTTTGGTGCACTACAAGTTTTTTTGTTTGCTTTTTTTTTTTGCCAACTTGAGCACATTTATCAATGTTCAATGGCAGAGTTGCATGTTTTAAAACACTTAGTAGCAAAACAAGGTGCTGAAATTCTATTTTGTGTTAAGCGTTTTTGTCTGGTCGCTGTGAGTTGAAGAATGTTCAGCAAACACAGTGCTCATAAATGTCACTTTTTACTCAACCGTCCAAATCACGGAGAAGAGAGGTGGGGCAAATACCACACCGCATGTCAAAACATCCTTGTTACAAGTTGTACAATATGAGGAGTAATCACATCAATGGACAAATAGAGCGAAGACAATAATATTGCTGAACACTTTCAGTTTTAACATTGTAATTAAAAAAATTTCAGTATCAAATCATCAGTTGCTTTAAAAGATTACTTTGTGAATGTAATAAATTTGGCCATACTGTTAATTTTGGGTTTTGTACTTACTAAATAGTATGAACTAGGTGCTTTCGAACGTAGTGATGTGTTGCTACTGATAGATAGAAGACAATATACAGAAGGCTATACAGTCAATGTAGTCATTCATACATAGGCTAATATACTTTGTTTGCAGTGGTAAAATAATTGCTTGTTCAAAATAAACTACCTACTCAAGAGTATGAAAATGTCATCCAGTAGTGAAACTCATTTTTTACTCCTGATTTGATGGTCTTTTTTTTTTTCAAAATGTTTATATTTAAACTTATCTAATGTATAAGTTGGGCTATTAAAAAAGTTTTTGTTAAATCTGGTTTTCCATCAGGCCCAGCAATTAATATCTTGATATATATTGTTTAAGAGAAATGTAATGTTTAAGAGAGCGAGGGAAAGAGAAAATAGGGGATGGGGGGTGGGGGGTGTTGGATATGGCGTTCAGAATTGTATGAATTGTATTTTATGTGTTTTTGATGGAATTGATACATTCCCGGACACAACCGAAGTCCATTACAAACCGTTACACTTTGGCTCAGTGCAAACTTCCACTAACCTTGTGACTGTTCCTGCAGATCAGCCGGAGCGGGCGGCGCTGTATTTCGTGTGTGGAGTGTGTTTGGGACTGGTTCTCACTCTCATCGCGCTAGTGGTGCAGATCTCCTGTCGAACCGACTGCAAAACGCAACAAGCACCCAAGAAAACAGGAAAGACTGCGGAAAATACCAGTGACACGAGCGACAGCGACTCGGACTGGGACAACACCTCTGACCTGTCAGCTCGCCGCCACCGGCGCTTTGAACGGACGCTCGGTAACGTGTTCACCTCCGCCGAGGAGCTGGAGCGCGCGCAGCGGCTGGAGGAACGCGAGCGGATTATACGCGAGATCTGGATGAACGGACAGCCGGACATGCCGGGCACGCGCAGCCTCAACCGTTATTATTAAAAGAAATTTTAATACGTTTGAAAAATGTATTAGCTGTTACACTTTTTTGGGATTCAGTAGGGACTGAGATGTGAGAGACGGTTTGGAACAGCTCTTCTGGTGGCGCTGGCACTACTATGGAAGCGTTCGTGTATTTAAAGGTGCACTCAGTTGATTTTTGGTATCCAACTTTTTCCTACGCCTCATGATGCTTTGCGTGAATTATAGCAGTAACTTCCATTAAACTGTAAACAGTGTTGTTTTTAATAAAACTGATAGAATGAGGTGACCTTATTCTCCTCACTGTTCATCCATGATCCAATATCAAAATATAGCATTAAAATGACCCCTCACTCAGTTTTCAATATGTGAATGGTTTGTAGCACAGCCTTATTATTCAAAACGATTTAAGTTCTTCTGAATGAAAGCTTCGAAAAGAGTAAGTGCTGCCCATAATCTGAAACATCACATTCAGAAAAGGTGAATATGGTGTTAGTCCCCTTATATTTATAGGCTACTTCAGTTTAGTGACTGACACCTGGTGTCAACGGTGTGTAAATGCTGAGTTCCACAACGCCATGAGGAAAAAGGTCAAAATGTGACTTCATTTGAAAAGTATTTAAATATGGATTTACTTTTCTTAAAAGTCTTTGAATAACAATATTAACGCAGACCAACAGCATAACAATATAACACATACAGGCATAACAAAATTAATACCTGACAATACATCAAGGTCTGATAAATGATTGGTCTGTGACTAAAACTGAACATTATGTGCATTAGCCTTTTATTATTAATTATCATTAATGCAGCAAATGCAAACTAATTCAGTTTTTACAACTGAAAATAAAAAATGAAAATGGTAATTGCAGCTGTTTATTTCACAATTTTGCCTTTATATCTCACAATTCTGGCATTTTAATCCAGTAGTTTTGTTATTTATTAAGTCATTTCCCACTGTAATAATGTCTCCTTTTCTTCAGAAATGTAGTCTTTAACTTGTAATTGTAACTGTATGTCTCAAAATTCAAAGCAATGACATCAGGATTGCAGTAGAAAAATGATATCACAATTCTGTCTTAACCAAGAGTGTACTAAATATTACACAATATGAGAAATACGTTCATAGAAAGAGAAAAAGATGTGGGGGGAAGTAAATTGTGTAGACTTCCAATGCAAATAATCCAATATAAAAAATAAAATAAAATAAAATAGATGCCACAAACTTGGAACAACTTTACAAATCTACATTTGTCCCATTAGATGTCCCATTAGTAGGCCCACACAGAATCTGCAGATGTTTAGCCCATCATTGAATCTATTTATTTACTTGTGTAAATGTCTGTAAATTTATATTTCTTCAGTTTTTAAGTTAATTTCAGTAATAATATTGACTAATATGAAAGTGTTCATTTGATTTATTTACAATACAGTTTGTAAAATAATATTTTCTGTATTTTAGTCGCTCTATTATATAAGAGACTTGCTTTGTTTACCAAATAAGTGGATCTAGATGGATTTGCATTATAAACAATAAATAAAAATTAAAAAGGTATTATTTTTTATTTCATATATTAGGTTTTTAGTTATGATAGTCACAAAATAATTCCGCATAAATACAGATTTTTACAAAATTCTCAGCAGAAACAGCATAAAATGTCCGCAGATTCTGTCTGGCCTTACCCATTAGTCTTATTTAGACAAATAAGACAGCTTTAATTATCTTAATGATGTTATAGTAGCCAATGAGTTTAAGGATTTTTTGTAATGAGGGAGATTTACTGAGTGCACCTTTAATGAAAACTTGTTTTAATGAAGAACTTGTATCCGATGGAGATAAAATAATATCCTTGAGCTTTGAAAATGCTTGACTTGAAATAGTGTATTACTAATTAGAATGAATTTTGTCTGAATTTACGTTGTCACATGGACATTGAACAATAGAATCATCTAATTTTAACTGAGACCTAATTTCATCTTTTCAGTTAGTTGCCTATTTTAATTTTTTGTTTTATTAAGCAAAATGTCTCTGTTACAAACACTTTTACTATACAAAAGCTTTGTCCCTGGAGCTCAGGGTTTTCATGACCTCGGTGAAGGATTTTTCCCCATGTGTAAGATACTGGACAAAATGATGGTGCGTGCCTTCATTTTAATAAAACAAAAAGTAAATAATACAGTGTAAAACTGAAAAGATATAAAAAGGAAAATCAACAGACACCGTTTGAAGATCAGAGTATCTTTTCATGTTTACCTGCATTAAGCCCATTTCAATCAAGTATTAGTTATGCATGGATGACAATCACCTCTGTATTGTATTTTTCACAGATAGTATGAATTATGGTGCTATAGATAAAATACATCCAGTTATGGATCAGAAATATATCATAAATACATCCCTGTCCTCTTTCCCCCTTTGGTGTTCAGAAAATGTGTATTTTTATAATTAAAAAAATAACTCACATGTTTCTTATTCCCAACTTATTAAAATGTTTTAAAAATGTTAATTTCATAGAAATATATGGATGTATTAGAATTTGAAATTCTGGTTGTGTTTTAACATGGTTGTTTTGAATGCATCTGAGAACTAATGTGCCAAATTAAGTCTGTGGAGGCACTACATCTTTCAATAAAATAAAAACTCAAGCTTTTTTTAAAACTCCTTAACATTCTGAATGTTTCTTTGCCTAAACTCGTATTGAAATGCATTACTGCCCTCTGCTGTCTGATGAAAACAACCTTAAAATCTTTTCGGCTTAGACCCTTTATTAATCAGGGGTTGCCACAGCGGAACGAACCGCCAACTTATCCAGCATATGTTTTACACAGCGGATGCCCTTCCAGCTGCAACCCATCCCTGGGAAATACCCATATACTCTCATTCACAAATATACACTACGGACAATTTGGCTTATCCAATTCACCTATAGCATGTGTCTTTGGACTTGTGGGGGAAAACGGAGCACCCAGGGGAAACCCACGCGAACACGGGGAGAACATACAAACTCCACACAGAAATGCCAACTGACTCAGCCGAGGCTCGAACCAGCAACCTTCTTGCTGTGAGGCAATATCGCTACCCACTGCGCCACCATGTCTATAAGTTTAAACAGTTATAAGTTTTATTTTATCATGTTATTACTAAATTATATGTATTTTCTAAATCCATTTACACATATATTGGTAATGAAATAAAGTCAGACCCAAAAAAGTTAAATATAATAGAAAAATAAATAATAATATACTGTAAAATGTATTTTCCTGCTGGGAAAATAATAATAATAGGGGGTATGCAGTCAAAGTGGGAAGTAACAATAGTGAAAAGGCACAACCTTTAGTAAACCTGTTTATATAAAAAAAAGAAATCAGGAACAAATGCCTAAATATTTTGTATTTTCTCCACGTTGTCACACCCCCTGCACGTTCTATCAGTCCTGATCACCATTCACACTCTCCAGCCACTACACAACGGACTCAGTCACCCGATTACTAATTACACACACCTGTGCACTCATCACCTTCACCTGCATCAGCCATCACCAGCTCACTATATAACTCACCCTCTCCATTCACCCAGTGTCTGGTATCATCTTCACATGGTCACAACTCTCTCCGTCTGCTCGTCCCGATCTTCCGTCAAGGCTATCATCGTCACCTTTCATCCTGAGACTAACCCCTGTCATCGGCTTGCTCTACAAAGGGAAGTGACTTTGTTTGAACTGTTCGTTTGCACTACGGTGCGAAGATTATTGTGTGTTTAATAAACACTGTTGAACTGATCCTTACCTCTGTCTTCTGTGACGCGTGACAGGATACCAGACCCTATAACGAATACATTCCCGGAGAATGGACGGTCTCGCCAGTACTTCCGGGGTCGCCGCTGACTCTCACCCAGAAGCAGCGGCAGTGAGCCAACAACCAACAAATCCGCCTGTAAACCCGCTCGCGATGTCGAGATCATCGCTCTCTCGTCCCGCCAGTTATGCTGGTGATCCTCAAACCTGTGCCGGATTCGTGCTACAATGCTCATTGTATATAGAGACCAACTCAGAGTCCTTCCCCAACGAGATATCCATGATCGCCTTTGTGATCTCTCTCCTCACGGGTCGAGCGCTACAATGGGCTAACGCCCTCTGGGACGCCCACAACCCAGTCCTTCACTTCTATCACTCCTTCACCGAACACTTTAAAGAAGTCTTTGGCTCTGCACTCACCCCATTATCCGTTCACGACCAGCTCATGTCACTCACCCAAGGAACACTCACCATCCAGGACTACACACTGCAGTTCCGCACCCTTGCCGCCAGTAGTGGGTGGAACCAAGTGGCATTGCTTGCCGCCTATCGTCAGGGGCTGACACCCAACGTTCGCCAACACATGGTAATTTATGAAGACAACGCAGATCTGGAAGTCTTCATCCGGAAAGCCATTAGCGTCTCTCAGCACCTAAACGCTTGTTCCACCCTCACTACCCGTCACCAAGCACCATCTCATCCTCACTCTCCTCCCTCACTTACCACTGTTGACGTCCCCTGTCTCCATCGTACCTCATCATCACCGGTCGACTCCGAAGAGCCCATGATTACGGACGCGTATCAACTTACCCCCGCTGAACGCAACCGACGACTCCGCCTTCAACTCTGTCTCTACTGTGGAGAAGCCTCTCACCTCATCTCTGGCTGCCCTGTCCGTCCGCCTCGTCCTATGGTGAGTGCCTGTTCCACAACTCCATCAATCTGCACCATTTCTCACCTGCAAGCCACTCTGACCGTAAATTCCTGTGATTTTTCCTGTCAACGTCCTGGTGGATTCCGGAGCCGCAGGAAACTTCATCTCCACTCATTTCATCACGAAACATCGCATCCCTACAGTCGTCAATGAAACCCGGTACCGTATCTATACGATACAAAACTCACCATTGGGCGAGGGCCAGATCACCCGACGGACACGCCAGGTCACCCTAGTGATTTCCCCAGGCCACCGGGAGGAACTCCACCTTTTAGTTTTGCCTAGGGCCAATGTCGATATTGTGTTGGGACGGCCCTGGCTGGTCCAACATCAACCCACCGTCGACTGGAACACTGGACAGATACTGAGTTGGAGCCATGCCTGCAAAGATCATACTCGTCAACCTACTAACAACCAGTCATCTCTCCCCCTTCACTCTACCGCATTAGATCCCTCTTCCACGGACCTCACCCGGCACGTTCCTCCCACCTACCACTCCTTCCTAGACGTCTTCAGTAAGGAACGTGCCACACAACTACCTCCTCACCGGCCCTACGATTGTAGCATCGACCTGCTGCCCAACGCTAAGTTACCGCACGGTCGCATCTACCCACTTTCCCGTCCTGAATACGAGGCGATGGAGAGCTATATCCAAGAAGCCATCAACCAGGGTTTCATTCGGCCATCCAAGTCGCCTGCCGCATCGAGCTTCTTTTTTGTAACTAAGAAGGACGGAGGGCTCAGGCCGTGTATCGATTATCGGGTGTTAAACGACGCTACGGTGAAATTTGCTTACCCTTTACCACTTGTGCCAGCCGCTCTTGAGGAGCTTCGGGAGGCTCGAGTGTTCAGTAAGCTGGATCTCCGCAGCGCTTACAACCTGATCCGTATTCGAGAAGGAGATGAGTGGAAGACCGCCTTCATCACCCCTACTGGTCACTATGAATACCTTGTCATGCCCTATGGGTTAGCTAACAGTCCATCCGTCTTCCAGAATTACATGAACACTATCTTCAGAGACCTCCTCCACAAATGTGTAATTGTCTACATCGACGACATCCTTATTTATTCCCGTAATCTTGAAGACCACCATGATCAAGTCTGTCAAGTGTTGCAACGTCTCCGGAAACATCAGCTTTACCTCAAAGCCGAAAAATGCGACTTCCATCTTTCCACCATCTCCTTTCTCGGATACGTGATCTCCGCTGCGGGGGTCCAGATGGAGAACGCCAAAGTGGACGCTGTAAACAACTGGAGGGTACCCCAAACCGCCAAAGAGCTCCAGCGCTTTTTAGGATTTGCCAACTTCTACCGACGCTTCATCAAAAATTACAGCTCAATCTCTTCACCCTTATCATCTCTCCTCAAGGGGGGTCGGAAGACCATCGCCTGGAGCTCCGAGGCGGATCGCGCCTTCCGACTCCTCAAACGCAAATTCACCGCAGCGCCCATCCTCAGACATCCGGATCCTACACGGCCCTTCGTGGTCGAGGTCGATGCGGCAGACGTAGGAGTGGGGGCCGTACTCTCCCAGTGGTCTGACAAACCCAAAGCTCTCCATCCGTGTGCGTACTATTCACGAAAACTCACTTCCGCCGAGCAAAATTACGGCATAGGGGATCGTGAGCTGCTGGCCATCAAATTGGCCCTCGAAGAATGGCGGCACTGGCTGGAAGGAGCACAATTCCCATTCACCGTGATTACAGACCACAAGAATCTTCAGTACCTTCGCAACGCCCAGCGACTGAATGCCCGACAAGCTCGCTGGTCACTATTCTTCGCCAGATTCAACTTCTCCATCACTTATCAACCAGGGAGTAAAAACTGTAAAGCGGACGCCCTTTCCCGCCTTTATTCGCCAGATCCTGTTTCAGACACTCCAGAACCAATTCTTCCACCTTCCATCTCCATTGCACCTATTCTGTGGAAAATCGACGACGACATTCGTGCCGCCACTCTCGAGGAGCCATCCCCTCCGGGTCTTCCACAAGGGTTAACCTATGTTCCGTCCTGTCACCGTTTAACCCTCCTCGAAAGTACGCACACCTCCCTCGGTTCAGGACACCCGGGCAGCGGGCGAACCCTCTCGCTCCTACGTGGGAAATACTGGTGGCCAGGTATGGCCAGGGACGTTGCCCAGTATGTTCGGGGGTGTTCGGTCTGCGCCGTAACCACCACTCCACACCGTCTTCCTGAGGGCAAACTTCAACCTTTGCCCATTCCCCGCCGGCCCTGGACACACATTGGCATAGACTTTGCCACGGATCTACCACCATCTCGAGGTCACACCACCATATTGGTAGCTGTGGACCGGTTCTCCAAGCAGTGCAAACTGATCCCACTCAAAGCCTTACCTACTGCCTTAGAAACCGCGGAAGCACTATTCCACCATGTCTTCCGCAACTATGGTCTACCCGAGAATATCGTCTCCGACCGAGGACCACAATTCATTTCCAGGGTCTAGCGGGCCTTCTTCCAATTGCTTGGAACGTCGATCAGTCTTTCATCCGGCTACCACCCACAGACTAACGGGCAGACCGAACGAAAGATTCAAGAAATCTCACGTTACCTCCGGACCTACTGTGCTCACCACCAGGACACCTGGAGCCAGTACTTACCGTGGGCCGAATATGCTCAGAATTCCCTTCGCCAAGCTTCCACAGGACTAACCCCCTTTCAGTGTGTACTAGGGTACCAACCTTCCTTGTTTCCCTGGACTGGCGAAGCCTCTGAAGTACCCGCGGTAAACCACTGGTTCCAGGAGAGCGAGAGGGTATGGGACTCAGCTCACGTCCACCTCCAACGGGCAGTTTGGAGACATACCGACGCCGCCAACCGACGCAGACTACCCAACCCAATATACCATCCGGGGGATAAAGTATGGCTGTCGACCCAGAACATCCGTCTCCGACTGCCCTGTAGAAAGCTGAGTCCCCGCTACATAGGGCCGTACACTATTCACTCCCAAATCAACCCTGTCACCTACCGCCTCAACCTACCACCTCACTCACGTATTCCTTCTGCTTTTCATGTGTCACTCCTTAAACCCTTCACTGACCCTGTCTCTCCTCCTTCCACAGACCCAGAGCTGCCTCCCCCTCCAACACAACCCGAAGTCATCGGTGAGAACATATACCAGGTCAAAGAAATCCTTGACTCCCGGCGGCGGGGCAACCGGATCCAATATCTAATAGATTGGGAAGGATTCGGCCCCGAGGAGCGGTCATGGACACCCCGGGAGGACATTCTCGATCCCTCTCTCCTCAAAATGTTCCACCAGCAACATCCCAATCGTCCAGCTCCTCGAGGCCGCGGTCGTCCACGCCGCCGGTCCAGGGTGCCAGGAGTCACCCGTGGAGGGGGGGGTACTGTC